>CM065737.1:59869926-59874926 GCA_033310375.1 Conus canariensis
TTCGTTAATTGAAGTTTATTTTGGTTTTGTTTATTGTCTCTTTTTCTGTTTTCTTTCTTTCTTCTTTCTGTGTGTTGTTTTTTTTTTTTTTTTAAACTTTCACAGACTTTCAGAATGTTCTCGTTTCCCTTCCTCTCGTGTTTCCCTTCTGATTCCCAAAACACGCACGACACCGCTTGCTGAGAGCCACTTCCCATGACTGCGAGTTAGAGAAAAAAAAGGCTTTAGCAGCCGGGGGGGAGGGGGGGGGGGGGGGAGATTCCCACTTGACCGCTGTTGGGCAGAGAGTCTTCAGATTCCCCTTCAGTTCCCCCGCCTGACGGCCGTCTGTCGTCACTGGCTGCACGTCATTGGCTGTGGAGGACAGCTGGGGCGACGTCATCAAGAGCGTTATGACGAGTGTCGTCTGTGTGCGTCCTCCCCCCCCCCCTCCACCACCTGCCCCCATTCCCTCACCCACTCCTCCACGCCCCGTCCTCCCTCTTTTTCTTTGTCTCTCGGTCTGAGTCTCTCTCCTCACACCTCTCCCTTCTGTGTGTGTGTGTGGGGGGGGGGGGGGGGGGGGGGGGGGGGGCACGTGCGTGAATATGGTGATGATGTGTCAGCGTATGATTATATATGCGCCACGGGAGAGGAGAGAGAGAGAGAGAGAGAGAGATTTTATGTGAGAAAAGAATAAACACGCGATCGCGCGTGTGTGTAAGTACATCTTGCCCTCAAAGTACGCAAAACTCAACGGTGCGGAACACTTGAACTTAATTCAGCAGCAGCAAGTCTCATAGAATTGGGGAAAAAAGGAATAGATGAAACTAAAATGCTCGTTCATTTTCGTCGGCCTGAGTGTTTTGTTATCTTGCCTGAAGAAGCCCTAAGAGGTCGAAACGCGTCGAGTTTTGTCTTGTGATTCGTTTGTCTACGTTTTCTTGGCGGTTCACTATTAATTACATTTAAAATTTGTTAAAAACGAACATGTTCAAACATAGCACGTAATTCTACTACAGAATAGAATGTATTAGAGAAAGGTACCCCGTACTCAAAAGGCGAAGCAAACGTGTGGCAAAATGAGAGAGAGAGAGAGAGAGAAGAGAGAGAGGGAGAGAGGAGAGAGAGGGTCTAGTTGGAGGTGGGTGAGAAGGGTAAGGAGGACTGAATTAACTATAGACTATGACTGTGACCATAGTAACAAGCATTCATTATATACAAACTGAAGTCACTTTGACCACGTACATGTCTGACAGCCAGCCATACGAAGACGAAACAGGACAGCCAGCAAAATGACACATTGCACATAGTGACTTGATGTGGGGTCTGTGTTAGACTGTGCAATGAACTACATCATCAGCTGAGAATAGTAAAGGAGCTGTGTGTTTTTGACATGTCTTACTGTGTCTGTTCTGCTCAGCGGGTACTTCCACGGTGCATGGCTTTGGTTATGAAAGATTCAGTCTTTTATATCTCTCTCTCTCTCTCTCTCTCTCTCTCTCTCTCTCTCTCTCTCTCTCTCTCTCTCTCTCTCTCTCTCTCTGTCTTTGTCTCTCTGTCTCTGTCTGTTTGTCTGTCTCTCTCTCCCTGGCTTGAAGAAACTGTAAGCTGTAAGCTTGTTGCTGCTCTTTTGTCACGGTTGACATTTTTGCACTTACTGTTGAAGGTTGAAAAATTTATTAAAACCAAAGAACTGTTAAAGAAAAAAAACAAACAAACGAAAAAGCTCATGCAGGAGTCCATGGGGAAAAATGGAACTTTGGATAAGTCGGGCTGCAAGCGGTCCCTAAAGAAAGACGGAGGAAAGGGAGAGGAGTCCACGTCTCACAGGCATAGAGAAATACGGCAACGACCAGAGAGCGCATCCGTCTGATCTTGGAACTGAGTGTGATGTTTCTGCCATGCCAGATGGGTCTCAGTCCTATCTAAAATATACACACACATAAATCCTTTGCCACATCCTTTTTTTCCGTACGCAAGAGCCTCTGGATTGTAGGACGTTAATCTCAAAACAGCCCGGCCTTTGGAAGGATATCCCGCCCGGCTAGGTTCTTTCTGCATGTTTTGCTGTGGTCAAGTAAAGAAGAAAACACGCGCTTCATTGTCTGGGTTGAAAGGTCCAGCCTGTCAACATTTTTGAAGCGAATTAATATCTCTAATCTCACACTGTGGGCGTCAGGTGATATCATGAAGCTTACTGGCTGCTATTGTGGTTTGCATTACACGATGAATCACTGCCTGCTTCGAGATATGAAGCGACGAAAAGATAGAGAGAGGGGATTGAGGAGTGGGGGTTAAAGGGGAAAAAAAAAGACGAGTAGAGCCTTTTTTAGACAGTGGGCGTGTGGGCGCGCGTCAGTGTGCGTCAATTTTGAACAGTCACAATGACTCGCAGATAGGAAATGGGAGAAAGATAAAGAGTAAGGAGGATGGCGATTAAGAGAGAGAGAGAGAGAGAGAGAGAGAGAGAGAGAGAGAGAGAGAGAGAGAGAGAGAGAGAAATTTACGATTGTGTCCGCCTGTCATTGTGTGAACGCGAGAGAACTTAATTTTTAAATGAGATCTCACAGAACACACACACACACACACACACACACACACACACACACACACACACACACACACTCGCGGCGCCACCCGCAAGTCGCCCCGCGCCACACCACACACACACCACACACACACACACACACACACACACACACACACACACACACAGAACGAATTTTGTTTTGAGAAGGTAATGGATTGAGCATAAAATATTTCTTTTATATCCAGCCCTCTGGAAGAGAGAGAGAGAGAGAGAGAGAGAGAGAGAGGGGGGGGGGGGCAGGGAATATAGCAGACGAGTCGAGGGGAAAAAACTACGAGGAGTGGTGTGAAGAAGGACGAAAGAAAAGATGAATCGCTCGTGAAGGCCACCCGTTCTCCGACCTTATGAGATTTGGGGTGCGCAGTGTTATGGCCGCACCTTTTACCCACTGCAGTGAATAGGAAAGACCAACTGACGGCCCGTCAGTGGTTGAGGCAGACGACAGACCGTCTTAGGGGTGAAAAGCTCTCGGGCTTTTCACAACCAACCCCGCCCTGTTCATCCATTCTTTCTCCTGTTTTCTCGCCCTCATTCAATTTGTCGTCTTTACGTCTGCGCTCCCCCCCCCCTCCCTCCCTGTCCCCCCCCAACCCCCCTTCACACCTCCGCCTCCACCTGCCTCCTCTGCATATTGGAGCAAAAAGTGGTGTGTGGTGTGTGTGTGTGTGTGTGTGTGTGCGCACACGCGAGCTTCTGTGTGTGTGTGTGTGTGTGTGTGTGTGTGCGCGCGCGCACGCACACGCATGCGAGCTTCTGTGTGTGTGTGTGTGTGTGTGTGTGTGTGTGTGCGCGCGCGCGCACACATGCGAGCTTCTGTGTGTGTGTGTGTGTGTGTGGCGCGCGCACAATGCGAGCTTCTGTGTGTGTGTGTGTGTGTGTGTGTGTGTGTGTGTGTGTGTGTGTGTGTGAAAGAGACCTCAGTGTCACAGTGACGGTTCAAAGTTTTTTTTCTGCACAGAACCCACCACTGCTCTTATCTGTCCCTTGTGCATTGTTGATGAGTTCTTCACCAGACACACAGGAGGCTGTTCAACACGGCACACCATGCGGGCTGTGGAGATGGCAGGACTGAAGGCGCAACAACAGCAGCAACAATCACGCCGTTTATGCCAACAGAACAGCAACAATGACACCGTTTATGCCAACAGAACACCAACAATCACACCGTTTATGCCAACAGAAACAGCAACAATCCACACCGTTTATGCCAACAGACACAACAGACGTTTAGCAACAGACCCAACAATCACACCGTTTATGCCAACAGAAACGCAACAGACACCGTAGCAACAAACACCAACAATCACACCGTTTATGCCAACAGAAACAGCAACAATCACACCGTTTATGCCAACAGAAACAGCAACAATCCACACCGTTTATGCCAACAGAAACAGCAACAATCACACCGTTTATGCCAACAGAAACAGCAACAATCCACACCGTTTATGCCAACAGAAACAGCAACAATCCAACCGTTTATGCCAACAGAAACAGCAACATACCATCGACCGTTTATGCCAACAGAAACAGCAACAATCAGACCGTTTATGCCAACAGAAACAGCAACAATCAACGTTTATGCCACAGAAACGCAACAATCAGACGTTTATGCCAACAGAAACAGCAACAATCAGACTTATGCCAACAATCACAACAATCAGACCGTTTATGCCAAAGAAACAGCAACAATCAGACCGTTTATGCCAATTGAAACAGCAACAATCAGACGACAATAACACAGGACGTTTATGCCAACAGAAACAGCAACAATCCACACCGTTTATGCCAACAGAAACAGCAACAATCACACCGTTTATGCCAACAGAAACAGCAACAATCAGACCGTTTATGCCAATTGAAACACGCCCTCAGGCTTTACTCCTGCCCTTTCAATTGAAACACGCCCTCAGGCTTTACTCCTGCCCTTTCAATTGAAACACGCCCTCCAGGCTTTACTCCTGCCCTTTCAATTGAAACACGCCCTCAGGCTTTACTCCTGCCCTTTCAATTGAAACACGCCCTCAGGCTTTACTCCTGCCCTTTCTTTGTCCCTGCTCATCTGCTTCTCGTCACTCTCACTCCCTGCACCCCCCCCCCCCCACCCTCTCTCTGTGTGCCCATCTCCACCCTCACATGTTACACTCGCCCCCCTCTTCCTCCCAGTCTTCCTCCTAGATCCCGGGTCTTCCCATGTCTGCGAGAATGGTGGTGATGGTGACGACCTGATATCAAAATAGAAGTACCTGACAGCTGTCAGTGACAACAGATCGTGTGAACGCGAGTGGATGGATGCGCGAGTCGGGATACCCGGGGTAGTTCCGTAACCAGAAGGCAGTGTGAGGCAAATGTTTAATTTTTTTTGGACAATAAAACGGTAAGCGCGTGCAAGAAAATCCATTTCACTTTGTCGGAGGTCTCTGATACA
>CM065737.1:59879926-59925960 GCA_033310375.1 Conus canariensis
CACGGAAGTAAGAAGCCTTCATCTGTTGACTTTCTTCACGTAGAACGACAACAAATAAACACGGAAGTAAGAAGCCTTCATCTGTTGATCTTCAAATAGAACGGCAACAAACAAACACGGAAGTAAGAAGCCTTCATCTGTTGACTTTCTTCACGTAGAACGACAACAAACAAACACGGAAGTAAGAAGCCTTCATCTGTTGACTTTCTTCACGTAGAACGGCAACAAACAAACACGGAAGTAAGAAGCCTTCATCTGTTGACTTTCTTCACGTAGAACGACAACAAACAAACACGGAAGTAAGAAGCCTTCATCTGTTGACTTTCTTCACGTAGAACGGCAACAAACAAACACGGAAGTAAGAAGCCTTCATCTGTTGACTTTCTTCACGTAGAACGACAACAAACAAACACGGAAGTAAGAAGCCTTCATCTGTTGATCTTCAAATAGAACGGCAACAAACAAACACGGAAGTAAGAAGCCTTCATCTGTTGACTTTCTTCACGTAGAACGACAACAAATAAACATGGAAGAAAGAAGCCTTCATCTGTTGATCTTCAAATAGAACGGCAACAAACAAACACGGAAGTAAGAAGCCTTCATCTGTTGACTTTCTTCACGTAGAACGGCAACAAACAAACACGGAAGTAAGAAGCCTTCATCTGTTGACTTTTTTCACGTAGAACGACAACAAATAAACATGGAAGAAAGAAATCTTGGTCTGTCTGGTTTGGCGAAGCCTCACGATTAATTTTAAAAATGTGTCCAGATTTCTGCCAGCAATCGCCTCACTGTGCAACTAGATGTAAGTGAGAAATTGTTCACCCACGTTTGTTCTCCTCCTCCTCCTCCTTGTTATTACTGTAAGACACCATTGTTATTCTTTTTTTCCTTTTCATGAAAACATCTTTATCATTTAAGCTGCATCTTTTTCCTTCCAACTACTTTCCTCTTCTCTTGAGTGTACAGCCAGATCGGAAAAGTTCGTCCTTTGTTTCCATTGTTTTGAATGTTGTTTGTCCTGCTCAAGGAAGACCCAATAGGTGGAAACGCTTTGTTTTGTGAATTGGATGTTCTTCTGTTCGGCGGCTCAGTCATTCGATTTAACATCCGTGAATTGTTTTCAATCAAACAAACGGTAGCTTTTTTATGAATTCGTGATATTCGGTCAAACGCCAGATTTCAGCTCCATAAATCAAGACAGGCTGTGTGTGGCGATCAGAAATCTTCATGAAAAGTTATGGGTGAACGTTCACCAGTGAACCACAACAGAGAGAGAGAGAAAGAGGGAGGGAAGGAGGGAGAGGGGGTACAGAGGCAGGGGGGAGAGACAGAGGGTGGGTTGAAAAAGGTGGGAGGGGAGAGGGTTATTCGTTTCACCCTAAACAATGTTGACAGACCAAACATTCTCACCAGTGCAGAATGATGTATTCAAGGTGATATCCACGGGAGTGTCAACAGCCAAGCAGACAGTAAAGCTATTCAACAACAACAACGTGCAACACAAGTCTTCCTGTTGGAATCTCATAATATGTCAATCTGATATTATGCAGATAGGGAGCAGATATGTAGAAAGAAAACGTGAGGGGCTTTGTTGGGGGAGAGGAGGGGAAAGGGTGGGGTGAGGAGAGAGTGGAAGGAAACACGAACGAGGATCGCGTTCCCCCCCCCCCCCCCCCACACCCCCCAGAATGTTTATAGTTGAACAACTACTCCACACCACAATAATTATCTGTTCAACTAGCATGCAAACAGCTTTACATAATAAACAAACGTATAAAGGAGAGAGAGAGAGAGAGAGATGATACTGATGATGATGATGGTAATAATAATAATAATGATGACGATGATAATAATGATAATAAAGATGATGATGATAATAATAATAATAATGATAATAATAATGACAACAGTAGTAATGATAATAATTCTAAGAATAATAAAAATAATAATGAAAAAAATGATGATAATAATAACAATAACGAAAAAAAAATGACATAGAAAACGGGAAAGATAACGAAAACATTTGATGTACGGCAAAACAAATGGCAACGAATCTGAGATGTGTAAACTTTTGGTTACTTCCCTGCTTTGCACTGATAGATAGCGACAGATGTCCAAGGCAGCCTTTAATATGTTTCTAAGCCCACAATGCCAACATAGTGACACTGGAACGTAAAACCACAAACGCTTCATTCAGCCTCGCTTTGGGAGAAGTGTTTGAAGCACAAAAAATTGGCAGTATGGACCTGTTTATGGGAACTCATAGACAGAGACGTGTGAATTGTTTGCAGCATGATCGGCCTACGAGCATGGAATCACACGTTTAGACAACGTCTGTGCATCTTTGGTGTAATCTTTGGCAAGGTTATATAAAGGCTATTGTCTTCTTCTTTTTCGCTTCGTATCTGTTGATGTAAAATTATGAACATCGGATTGCGTTACACGTTTATGAGGTTCAGAGTTGGAATGTCCCCATTGAATTTGTGTTTTTATTTTTGCTTAAAACTCCCCCAAACAGAGGCATGAAATGCCCATGTGAGAGCAATGTGCAAGGGACAGAACTCTGTTTTGTGCGTGTTTGCCATGCTTGTGAAACTTGTGTATGAGAACTCGCACCGAAAAGAAATCACGATCTTTCACATGTGTTTAGGTTTGCAGTGGGGCCTTCCAATACCAGAGAATTGTATTTTAAAAAGTTCGTTTTCAAAGTTTGTAGAGTAAGGCAAGAGAGTGTGAAGGCGATTCTATGTTGCCAGTGATCTACCATGCTATGCCTACTCCTTGGAATGGACACATTAAGATGTGCCTGATAGTTCAAATATACCCGCCTCCTGCCTCTCTTCCTGCACATTCTACCACAGCCAAAAATGCCTTACCATGAATTATGAAAAGATAATCGATAAATGATATCACCTGCAGGTTCCTACACATATTGATTCCCTAGTACGATCTGTTACGCAGCATGGTTGTGAGTTGTGGCTGCTTGTAACCTCTTTGCTTTACATACATTTTTTGTTTGCGGATATAAGTACACACAAAATGATTCAGCTTATGGTTTAACATATGCCCAGTATATGCAAATACTGCTGTACACTACTTGTGCATATGGTGGGGGATGAGGGGGGTACAGAATGCCTACCCCCCCCCCTCCCCCTTTCGCCGAGGAAAAAAAAAAGAAGAAACAAACGTTACATTTTTTAAAATATGAAATTTGCGAGAAGAAGAACTGGTTAGTGACTGCACGCATTTATATGTTTGAATGGTGTTTTCATTGTGTATGGGTAAAGCAAGTTTTTGGCACAGTAAACCATTTTGTAATGTTGTTTCGGTAATATCTAATGGTGTTGATGGTAGACATTGATCATCTAAAAGAATGGTACATTTGACATTTAAAGTAATTTTTCACAATACCTTTCATGTGAAACCATTTGCTTGAATGTAAATGAAAACCTGAAATGTGCGACGACGCTATTAGGCTTGATCTATCTATTGTAATTGTTGGTGTTATAAACATTTGCGATGACGCTATTAGGCTTGATCTATCTATTTTAACTGTTGTTGTTATACACATGCAGAATGAAGCCGGTCCTGCAGACACGGTTCATCAGTTTCAGTCGTCTACAGGGAACATTGAACATGAAGTACAATTTCTTTCTTCTTGTCTTGCTTTAAGCAAAATCAGAGAATTGTTTTCGCCTGAATATTATTTAGAATATTGCTTTTTTTCTTTCTTTCTATAACGTCGTTCTATGGTTTCCATGGAAACAACAGTATTAAGACAGGCATCAGTCACATCAAGTTTGCGATGAAGTTGTTGACGTTCGCAGGAAACGAACACAATCAGATTTGAAAACAACCAACGTAACATATTCGTGCGGTCACTGGCCTTTTGAAATAGGTGACAGCGTTTACTCAGAAACCAGAACCCACAGATCTTTGACCATAGATATTTTCTTTCGAGCGTGAATTGAAAAAAAAAAAAAAAAAGCGATAGTTTGTATGTTCGCTGACAACGCAGTACTGGTATTTTCAGCTTTTTGAATGGATCCATACTGCCCGTGTGTGTGTGTGTGTGTGTGTGTGTGTGTGTGTGTGTGTGTGTGTGTGTGTGTGTGTGTACGTATACGCGCGCGCCTGTGTGTGCATGCGTGCATTCATGTGATGTTTCCGTACTTACATCTCCGATGTTTCTGACTGCAGTATTTCAACATCAGTGTTGTCTGATAATTCAAGAATTCAAAAGACAGGCTCCCAAGATTCTGGTATTGATCTGTGTTGTTCTTGAGCTGCTCCATTTCTATGAACAAACAAACAACAACAAAAAACACACACACACACACACACACACACACACAAAAAAAAAAAAAAAAAACGGTCGTGGCGTCGATTCGATCATAACTGATTAAATTAATGCCATTTTCAGGCAAGAGATAATTTCAGAATTTCTGAAAACTAGTGTTCTTTATTGTTGAATCACCTTACTTGTGATATGTGTTCAAAGAACGAACTCTCTTACATCGTGCTGAAGCAAAATCTTGCTTGTTGTACACAGAGTTCTGCTCCTTGTTACTGCGATGTTTTGTCGATAAAAGTTTGTCCAAGCCACGCAGGTCGTTACAGATTAATGACAGTTGTGCGCTGTAAGAATGTGTATATGCGTGCATGGAGAGGGAAGGGGTGTAGGGGAGAGGATCTCTCTCTCTCTCTCTCTCTCTCTCTCTCTCTCTCTCTCTCTCTCTCTCTCTCCCCTTCTTCTTCTTCTCTCTTTCCTTCGTTCTTCACACCCGCCGTCCTGTTTGCGAGCCATCTCACACCGAGTCGTCTCACTTTTCTTTTTCTTTCTTTTTTTCTTTCTGTTTACCAAACAGGACATGGTCGTCATGTTGTTTGTGTGAGAAGCCAGCCCGCTACGAGGAAGGGTTGGAGAGACGGGGGCGAAAAGGTTGGAGGGTCGGTATTTGGAAAATGGGGTTCATTGAACTTTACACTACCCCCCCCCCCCTCCTCCTTTTTCCCCTCGTCCAGCTCCCTCCCCCTCCCCTTCATCCCTCCTTCCACCCCACCCCCACCCCCACCCTGTTGGTGTGCAATACTGAGACATGGAGCGGTCGTGTGTCAGATGAGTGTTGGTGATTTGCTCTCCAGGGAAGCCGGCTTGATGAGAAAACTTGTTTCAGGAAGTCTGAAAAGGTGTCTGAAATAACGCCACCAGACTAAAACATGGACGAACGCATCAGAAGACAAAGCACGACGCGTTTCGACCTCGTAGGTCTTCTTCAGGCAAGAGAACACAACATTCAGGACAGCTAAAATGAAGAACGAGCCACCACTGATCTTGTCACATTCGGCGCAAGATGAGCGTTGTCCATGTTGTCTGGGAGAGTTATTTCAAACACTTTTGAATTAAGATTTGTTCAGATTTCCACCTTGCAGTCGCCTCACTTAGCAACTAACTTGTTTCAGAAAGACAAAGACAGCATGTCATTAAAGAAAACAACAAACAAACAAACAAACAAAAAACCAAACTGGTAACACCAGGAGAAAAGAATGCGCGCGTACCTGTCTCTCTGTCTTCGTTTTGAATTGAAGGTTTAGTTTTTCACCGTTTTCTCTGCAGAGAGGGAATTGTTCTTTCGTTTTAAACCAGAATAAAGGAAACAAAACGCGAACGGTGGAATCGGTCCTTGTGGAGAAACCAAAAGCTGATTTACTTCGAAGCACTACATTTTTTTTTAATGTAAAAATGGAACAAACAACAGCAAGCACAAATCCATTCTCTGCCAAAAGCTTAGGAGAAAAAAAAAGAGAGGGTGCGAGCTGCAGTATTTTTTTTTCTTTAATCTGTCTCAACTAATTGTAATGAAGCTTTGCACTTCCTTCTTCCCGCCTTCTTCCTGCATGTTTTCATTGTTGCTACGGGAAACTGCATACAATGCAAAACGGGAAGAGAGATAAGGCAAGGGAAAAAGATTTTTTTGTTTTTTTTGTCATTCGTTCTTTACTTCTCCATTTTACCATCTAACGGTATGTAAATCCGCTGAAACACGGTGTCATGCTAGAAAACAGTAGTGAAACGATAGAGACACATGTTGCATTCATACTGAATGGTTAAAAGTTAATCCTTTTCTCGCCTGCACTGCGGATAAACTGATGGGAAAATAGAACCATCAGGGCAAGCGAGGAGTGCTAATAAAGGGTGGAATCCACCCTGTTTTCCAGTTCTCACCGGGTGCTTTGGGGTTATGCGGCTCCTCAGCGACTCCCGTTATCTTAAAGCATGCAGGGTTTTCGGGCGACCCGCGTGTCAGTTTACCGGGAGGGGCGAACAGCCACATGTCAGAAGGAACAAAGGATGTCGGCCATTGTGTTCGTACTGCGCATGTCAGAGAGGAAAGAGGAGTCGTGCGTTCTCGAGTAGAACGAAGGCTCCTTATCTCACGCGGTTCGCGTCTTTCCTTGTAGTTGAGGCAGTGTGTGTGTGTGTGTGTGTGTGTGTGTGCGTGCGTGTGTGTGTGTGTGTGTTGTGTGTGTGTGTGTGTGTGTGTGTGTGTGTGTGTGTGTGTGTATGCGTGCGCGTGCGCGCTAAGAGAGGGAGATCGTGTGTGCGTGTGTGTGTGTGTGTGTGTGTGTGTGTGTGTGTGCGCGCGCGCGCGCGCGTGTGTGCGTGCGTGTGTGTTTGTGTGTGTGTGTGTGTGTGTGTGTGTGTGTGTCGAGAGAGAGAGAGAGAAAGAGTTATATACGGAAGTGCTGCTTGTACATTGACAAGGATCGTACGGTCCTTACTGGTGATTATTGTTTCTTATATTTGCTGGTTGATTTAATAAAAAAAAAAATGTACTGGTACATACCTCAGTCGGCCTTTGTGGTTACAAAATAAAGGAAGGTCTATTGGGAGGGGGGGGGGGGGGGCAGAACCGGTGGAGTGGCAAAGGGGTGGGATGATGGAAGAGGTGGAGGATCACCCATGCGAAGCCGGGTTTAAACGCTGGTGTGTGTACAGCTGACACTGTTCACAGATGTCGGGGTCAAATGCTAGTATATGTACATTCGAAACTGTTCACAAATTTATGTCAGAAAGCAACTGGAGTGTATTGTTGTTTGGAATTTGCAACTGCAGGCACGGCTAGGGAGTTTTTATTCTAAATGTTGCTGTTATTTCACCAATTGATGATGATGATGATGATGATGATGATAGTAAAAGCGTTGTAACACACTGATTGTGTCCTGGAACGAACGTTTCCCCAGCAATGCGAGGTCAGAAACATCAAAAGTAGCTCAGCAAGTTTGGATTTTGCGGCTCCAATAGAAATGGTTTGCGTTTGCGTTTGTTCTCCGCTCTTGTGGCAGTCCCATTCTTGTGCCTGTGCACACACATCCCTCTGCGTGCGCGTGGAGAGTGAAGAGGAGCAGGAGGTGAGGAGGGTTGGGAGGGGAGTGGTGGGGGTGGGGGGCGTTTGATCTAGTCAGAGTCGGTAAAAGCACAGGCAGATAAAACAACATATCCGATTACTTTGACTCCAGTGGAGGACGGGGAGACCTCATAGGAGACAGCGCTCTGCGTTGTCAGCTGGCCTACCCTGCCTTATGCCTGCACGCTTCAAACACAACGTCACCCGACTTCCCTTGTTGGGGGTGGGGGGGGGGGGGGGGGGGGTACTCTCAACTCTGCAGTAAATAAAGGAGGCCTGCACGAGGGCCTAATGTATATTTATGAAAACGAGGCAGCGTTAGGCGGTCTTCAGTGGCGGACTCGGTCTACGTCACAGACGCAGTAACACAACACCAAGATCGCGGGCAAACGTGCAAGTTCACATGACGATGGAGTCAGACAACAAACAAACAAATAGCAACGAAACAAACAAACAAACAACAGTGGAAAATAAAATGGGAACAGTAAACAATAAACAAGTAGGGTAATATTGTTTACTGTTCCCTGCCTCATTTTATTTTCAATTTCGTTTCAATTAAATGGAGGTTATTTGTATTTGTTTCTGTCCGTCTTTGTGTTTGTCTTTTGATCTCCCTTGCATCTTTGGGTGGATCCTCATGCGTAGGCTCAAAGATTGTCCCCTATATTTTATACTGTTGCATGATGTCTTTAGTTTTTCAGCAACATTTTTTCCTCCCCACACTTTCGTTTTGTTTCATTTGCTACCCTTCGCTGGCTGCTTTGGGGGTGCTGTTGGATTCTTTTTTGAATCCTTGGTTAAAACCTGAATGGATAAACATCAAGGTCGTGGCTTAGTCAGCACCCAGCTCGCGTCAACCGTTGAAAAATCGAATCGTTCTGTTTGCTTTTCAAAAAAAAAAAAAAAAAAAAAAAAGAAGAAAGAAAGAAATCGAAAGAAAAGAAAAAGAGAGAAAAGACTAAGGAAAGAAAAAAAAAAAGAAAAAAGTTTTGCTGCCAATCGTCACGTGGTATTGATCAGGTGGTGATAAGAAAGGCCCTCTTTGCCCCTCTCCCCCCATCCCCAACCTCCTGGGAAAGCTGTCCTATCTTCCTAAATCCCTCAGGTGTTTGTGGACACCAGCCGTGACGTAACCAGGATGAAAATGCCAAACAACTTCCCCCATCCCAAGGTTGAAGCCTGAAACCACAACCACGGATCGGTGCATCCGTGTCTTCATTCCGTCCGCCCTCTGTGTCCCCCCCCCCCCCCCACCCCTTTACAGTTCGGAAACTGAATTATAAACAAAAATGCTTATGAAAATAAACCAGTTAAATGCACATCGTGCAGTTGAGTGAAAGACCATCTTTGCGCCGTAAGGGGAAATAATCATCAACGGACGAAATGTTTGCTTGCCCGTGTGTGCGTTGGCACGCACACTGGTTTTCATGCACACACGCATGCATACAGACTAGCGCTGTAGCCTGGGAACTTGACAGATAGGGCAGAAGTCCTCTCGTTTTCATACCGTTACCGAGACGCCAGCCGCGGAACTCAATAAAAATGCTAATGTCACCTGGCCCGGTCAAAAAGGGGAGCAACCCATTACTGCTGGTCTTTGTGGGCTGCAAACCTTTGGTGCCTTTTTAACCCCTACTGAGAAAAGGGAGAGACTGCACCGACGGAGTCAAACGGCCGTTAAAACGCGACATGTTTTACAGCAGGCAACGTGCTGAATGCTTTCACACACACACACACAAATACACACACACACACACACACACACACGCACGCACGCATGCACGCACGCTCGCTCACAAACAGACACACAGACGCACACACAAACACACACATACACACACACGCACACACACATACGCACACACGCACACGGAGAGAGAGAGAGAGAGAGAGGGGTGGGTGGAGGGGACGCGGGGGGGGGGGGGGGGGGGGGGGGGCGGTACCAATAAAAACGGCGTAAACAGTCTGATTCAGCTGAATTCCGTTTACAGTCCGCTTAACTTCAATGCAGATGATATGAATGTCCTAAGCTCATGTAAAGTAGCCTTGGCTCAATGAAGGTACACATGGAGGCACAACCAAGTGCTCAAAGAGATTGTAAAAGTAGTCTGGGCTAGTACCACAAAAGGGAAAATCAGGACACCAAAAGCACCCGCAACATTCTTCACGGCAGGAGGCGGCAAATCATGGCCAAGAACAACAATACCACTCGGAACATGCAGGCAGAGTCTGCTGGACGGGTTAGATGACTGGGAGTGCACTGCAGACCTCCCAGAATGGAAGAGTCACCCAGAGATCATCAGCAAGAGTGGCATGAGACCAGACATAGTAGTCCACGCTAAGTCAACCAAACAGCTGATCATGATCGAGCTCACGGTGCCATATGAGAACAGAATGGAGGCAGCTCAAATCTACAAGACTGAAAAGTATGCTGATCTGGCAAACAGCCTGAGGAGAGAAGGCCATCAAGTCAAAGTCCTCACTACAGAAATTGGAGTTAGGGGGTTTGTAGGAACGTCTGCATACAGCCTCATGAAACAGCTCTCAGTTGCAGGGAGGGAAAAAAACCAGAGCCCTGAAAGCAATGGCAGAAGCGGCAGAGAGGTGTTCAAGCTGGATCTGGTCAAGGAGGAACAAAAGTGAACTTCATAAGGCTTAAATTTCCTACAAATATCAGGTGTCCCTGTGGCTCAGTGGTTAGAGTGCGAGTCATTAAGTGGAAAATGAGCATGTCCAGAGGGTCATGGGTTCGAATCCCAGCCATGGCTCGTCCCTAGGTGGGTAAAAAAAAAGGGGGGCAGCAGAGGGACATCCGGAGTCATGAACCGGGCGTGGCCCAACCCCCTAGAGTGTCAGGAGATGAGGGCCGAAACCCTTGCTTGAAGGGGGCTTCTCTTCTGATGACTCTGCGCTGCCACGCTCTCCACGAGTTTCTTTCTACCAATGCAGATGATATGAACGACAGAGATCAGAGTATGAATGATATGAACGAGAGACGTGAGAACATGAAAAATATATATATGACAGAGTATGAATGATGTGAACGATAGACGTGAGAACATGACATATATATATGACAGAGAATAACAAACAGGTAGGGTAACTCTTGATCCCATGGTGAAATAAATACACGCCCATAACTCCAAACAAATGCTGTTTACGACACCGAATTGCCTGGCCAGAAATGACAACACGGAAGAAGTAGAGCAGACATGGGAGACATCCCCTTTGGATATGGGCGTGCACTTATTTCATCAGGGGGAGCAAGAGTTACCCTCCCAGTTCGTTACTTACTTTCTTCTGTTCCCTGCCTTATGGAAGATTTCCTTGTCACACGAGAGAGATGAGAATATGAATGGTATGAATGACAGGATCATTTTCATTGGTTATCTCCCCGCATATTAATGCCATATGTTTATATATGTAGGCCTTAAGTGGTCAGCCTTCTTTAATAGCAATCTAGTTGTGGCTTACTTTATAAATGTATCACCTTACTCACTTATACACATAGTTTGATATTTGCAAGAACTACACATAGGTGAGATGAATTCGTTTGAAGTGTTCATAGGCAATTGAATCTGCGACATGTTACTGAAAACCGGTATCCCCCCCCCCCCTCTCTCTCTCTCTCTCTCTGTCTCTGTCTGTCTGTCTCTCTCTCCCAGGGCTGAGTGGGGAAAAAAAGCATGCGCAGTTTGCTTATCTCATTACCCTGGTTAAATAAGATTACGTTCGTTCGTTCTCTCTCATTCTCTCTGTTTATTTGTGTGTGTGTGTGTGTGTGTGTGTTGAGGGGTGGTTTTTTTTTTTTTTTTTTTTTTTTTTTTTTTTTTTGGGGGGGGGGTCTGTGTATGGGTGTTGTGTGAGTATTGGAGGAGGGGGGGGGAGGTGGGATTTGTTATGTCTATATGGATGCAATGTTTAGTATTGGATCACTTTTGTTAACCGGCAAATTTCGATTTGTTCTGTGTTGGGGGCCTGTGCCAACCAGCTGTAATTCACTGAGTGGTATTCAAAGAAAGGCAGAGTTAAGGATTGTTTGATTTTTCAGTAGTACCGAAATAAAGAAGTCCCTGAGGAAGGCCCAGAGCCAAAACGTTGGAAAGAAGAACTCGCTTTTTTGCTTTTTCAATGTGTGGTTGTTTCCACACACACACACACACACACACACACACACACACACACACACACACACATCATATATATATATATATATATATATTCATTTATTACGTATGTATATATATATATATATATATATATATATATGAACAAAGAGAGAGAGAGAAACAGACGGACAGAGAGAGAGAGAGAGAGAGAGAGAGAGGAGAGAGAGAGAGAGAGAGAGAGAGACGGCAAAGGTATATTGCAACCTATTCTGGATGTTGCATTGTACCGTCCATGTTATCTTTTTTTTCCCTGTTGTAACATTGGATTCTCCTTTTTCACCCCTTGTTCTCCACCCCACGCCCTCCTTTGTGTTCTGTCTGGTATCACAACGGGGAACACAGGAAAACGTAGAAGTAAAATAACGAGATGTATTCTTGGAGAGAGAGAGAGAGAGAGAGAGAGAGAGAGAGAGAGAGAATCTCGTTTCATATTGAGAGAGAGAGAGATAGAGAGAGAGAGAGAGAGAGAGAGAATCTCGTTTCATATTGAGAGAGAGAGAGAGAGAGAGAGAGAATCTCGTTTCATATTGAGAGACAGAGAGAGAGAGAGAGAATCGTTTCATATTGAGAGAGAGAGAGAGAGAGAGAGAATCGTTTCATATTGAGAGAGAGATAGAGATAGATAGAAAGAGAGAGAGAGAGAATCATTTCATATTAAGAGAGAGAGAGAGAGAGAGAATCGTTTCATATTGAGAGAGAGACAGAGAGAGAGGGGTAGATATATATATATATAGATAGAGAGAGAGAGAGAGAGAGAGAGAATCTCGTTTCATATTGAGAGAGAGAGAGATAGATAGATATAGAGAGAGTCGTTTCATATTGAGAGAGAGAGAGAGAGAGAATCTCGTTTCATATTGAGAGAGAGAGAGAGAGAGAGAGAATCTCGTTTCATATTGAGAGACAGAGATAGATAGATAGACAGATAGAGAGAGAGAGAGAGAGAGGAGGAGAGAGAGAGAGAGAATCGTTTCATACTGAGAGATAGAGATAGACAGATAGAGAGAGAGAGAGAGAGAGAGAGAGAGAGAGAGAGAGAGAGAGATAATCTCGTTTCAATTTAAAGGAATGGGGGGTTATACCAAATGATTTTCCTTTTCCTGTTTTTCTTGCTTTTGTTCATGTTGTTATCAGGGTTGGATTGTAGTTTGTAGTTATAACCACTTTTTGGCAGGGCTTCTTGGTATTCTACTGCTGCGTTGTTGAATACACTTTCGTTGCATGACAGATTGGATAGTCTCTTGTTTATGCCATTGGGTATGGTCTTTAATACAGATGGTGGATGATTACTTTTGATGTTTACATAGATAGGTGTGTCATTGGGCTTCTTATATGGTTTATATATGTTATTGTTGAGGTCAAGTGTTATGTCTAAGTAGTTCACTACCTTTTTGTTTGCTTCAATGGTGATTTTTAAGTTGTGATTTTGGAAGATTTTGCATAGTTCTTTTTTCTTGTTTTCAATGGTTCTTGGGTTGTTGGTTAGTGCAGCAAGGCCGTCGTCTCTATATAGTCCGACTTGCTTTCCAAGTTGTTTCTGGATGTTGGACAGCATGAACAGTCCGACCAATTCGCATGTTTCTGCACCATCATATGATCCCATGGTTACGTCAAATGTTGAGTTTCTGTTCGTTTTCTTGATCCAGGTTTCATTTTTGCTGTGCAGTAATGTTTTCTTGGTGTGAAGGATGATTTCCATTTCTGACCCTGTTATGTCTGTGTGGTTACTAGCAAATTTCAGAGCTTTGGTGAGTAGTTCTTCGTCTATGGATGGATAGAAGTCTACTATGTCGAATGTGATGAATACTGTGTTCCTTTGTTTATTGAGTTTTTTAATTTTTAAACCATTGGATAACTTCATATGTATTGTTCTAGAGGTTGTATTCAGAGTTTGATTTTACGTTTTTTTTTAACTTTTTCTAGGATTTTCTTACTTATTTTGCCTAGTTCAGATTTAGATGGATTTATTAGTCTACATGTTGGGTTGTTGTAAAAGTTGGGCTTATGATCTTTGAGTGTTATAAAGGCTTCTTTTGTTGCTGTCGCTTCTACCCTGTCACTTAGGTCTATGCGATGCACAAGTTCTTTTTCTTTAATGCGGATATTGTCATGTGTACTTTTGTCGGCTTTTTTGTAGTTTTTCTGAATGTTTTTATCAAGAAGTTGTGAGTATTCAATTGGTTCCATTTTGTAGTAATTACTAGTTTTGTCAGCCTTCACAAATATTTTTTTGTCATTTTGTATTTGTTTTATTTGGTTTTTTAATGTTGTTTGGAAATCATTGTTAGATTTTTTAAAATTCAATATTAGCTATCATTCTTTTCATTTTATCCTCGAAAGGTTTCATTTCGTCTGTGGCAGGTGGTGATCGCCATGATTTGAAGCCGTAGGTGTTTTTGTCCTCTTTTTTTGCATCCGGGTTCAGAAAAAAGAATACTTTCCATCTCATATTGCGTACGAATTTTTCGGTTTGTTCTATTAATCTTTTTAAGTAAAGTTGTGGGTTGGCAAACGGTATGTTTTTTGTTGACTGTCTAAAATTGATTTCTTCCATTTTAAAATCCCTCAGGCCACAGTGCTCAACGTGAGGAGCAAATGAAAAATGGCTAATACTATGTAAACCACACTTAGCAACTTTAAACACCAAAACAGAAATAGTAAACAACTGCAGGCACAAATGCAAATAGTTGTTAGTGAACACACCCCAAACAACTACCTGAACCCCCCCCCCCCCCCAAAAAAAAAAAAAAAAAAAAAAAAAAAACACGTGCAACTAACCCGCATGTGTAAACAGTGACAACTGAGCCCCACACGCTATAAAACACCGGCGGTGGGTGACCCAAACATCATCCTGACGAGAGCAAAAGCTCGAAACAATATTGTAGATTTTAATATTCCTTTTAATACTTGATTTTAAACAAATATATATATATATATACATATATATATATATATATATATATATATATATATTGTTACATTAAAAGCAAGTAAAATCAAGCTTCTAAAAACATCTACAAATTTGTTTCACGCTGTGCGGTCGTCAGGATGTGATGAGCTTGTGTTGCCAGTGCCACGTATATATATAGCTAGCTGGTTTGCTGTTGTTTTTTCCCGTGCTACATGTGTTTCTCAGGTGTTGGTTTTTTTCGCTGATAGAAACTTCCATCTGTGTCTGCAATTGTTAACCATTTCTGTTCTAACATTTAGAGTTGCCAACTGTGGTTTACATAGTATAATGTATTTCTCTGTTAGGCATAGATTGCATTTTTTTGAAATGTTGTTGTATGATGCTGCTCTTTTTAAAATTTTCCAAGATATGTTGTAGTCTATGTTTTTTTCTTTAAGTTTCCAAATGTATTTACTCAATTCTGTTTGGTTTTTGTATCTTTCTTTGTTGAATGATTGTTTATGGTTTGCATATCTAGTTTTGAATTGGTTTTCCGTGATACCTACATATGATTCTTTTGCGTTCTCTGATGTTACAGTGGCTTGGTACACAATGTTGTTATAAAGGCATTTGTTGCTTAGGGGGCACTGTTCTTTTTTGGTACAGTTACAAGATTTCCTTTCGTTACCCTCCTTTTTTTTCTGTGCTGCTTTTCATTTTGTTTGCTGAATCGATGGCATTTTTAAGGTTTGGCATACATGAATATGATAATTTGATGTTGTTTTTGTTGAATATCTTGAATAATTTATGGTCTTTTGGGAAAGATGATGTCAAGATTTTAAAGAATTCTTTCCCTACATTTGTTTTAACTCTTGCATCATATGGGGGATTGTACCATATGATATTCCTTTTCCTGTTCTTTCTGCATCTTTTTGTATCATTGTCTGGATCGTATCTTAGTTTGTAATTGTAGCCACTTGTATGTAACGCCTCTTGGTATTCAGCTGTAGCGTTGTTGAATACTGTTTCGTTACATGACAAATTGGATAGTCTTTTATTTATGCTTTTGGGTATTGTTTTCAGTATGGAGGGTGGGTGATTGCTTTTGATGTACCATTCTCTTAACTGCTCCATACGTTGAGCACTTTGAATCAGCAAATTTTAAAATGGAAAAAATCAACTTTAAACAATCCATCAAAAACATTCCGTTAGCTAAACCCCAGTGCTACATGAAGAAAATGATAGGACAAACGGAAAAATTCATCAAAAATATGAGATGGAAAGCATTTTTCTTTTTAAACCCCAACGCTAAAAAAGAGGATAAAAATACATACGACTTCAAGTCATGGCGAGTACCACCAGCCATTGAAGAAATGAAAACATTTGAAGAAAAAATGAGAAGAATGTTAGCCAACATAGATTTCAAAAAATCTAATAACAAATTTCAATCAGCGTTAGAAAAGGAAATTAAACAAATTCAAAATGACACCAAAATATTTGTGAAGGCGGATAAAACCAATAACTTTTACAAAATAGAACCTGAAGAGTACTCAAAACTCCTTGATAAAAATATCCAGAAAAATTACAGAAAGGCTGACAAGGCTACATATGATCACATCAGAAAGAAAGAAAAGGAACTTGTGCACCAAATGGACCTAAGTGACAGAGTAGAGACCACAGCAGCTAGAGAAGCCTTTATTACACTTAAAGACCACAAACCCAATTTCTTGAACAACCCAACATGTAGACTGATAAACCCTTCCAAATCTGAACTAGGGAAAATTAGTAAAAAAATCTTAGAGAAAACCATAAAAAACATAAAAGAAAACACTGAACTCAATCTCTGGAAAAACACATATGAAGTAATACAATGGTTCAAAAACCTCAATAAACAAGAAAATACAGTTTTTATAACATTTGACATAGTAGATTTCTACCCATCTATAGACGAAAAGCTACTAACTAAAGCTATAAAATTTGCCAACAAGTACACAGAAATATCAGGGTCAGAAATGGAAATCATTTTCCACACAAAGAAAACTTTACTGCACAATAAAAATGAAACCTGGATTAAGAACACAAGCAGGAATTCAACTTTCGATGTCACAATGGGATCATATGATGGTGCCGAAACTTGCGAACTTGTCGGACTATTCATGTTATCCAATATTCAAAAAAAACTTGGAAAACAAACTGGACTGTACAGGGATGACGGCCTTGCCGCTCTGAATGACAACCCTAGAAATATTGAAAATAAGAAAAAAGAATTGTGTAAAATTTTCCACAACCAAAACTTAAAAATCACAATAGAAGCAAACAAAAAGATAGTGAACTATTTAGACATAACGTTAGACCTCAACCAACACACATATAAACCATACAAGAAACCAAATGACACGCCTGTTTATGTAAACATCAAAAGCAATCACCCACCCTCCATACTGAAAACAATACCCAAAAGCATAAATAAAAGACTATCCAATTTGTCATGTAACGAAACAGTATTCAACAACGCTACAGCTGAATACCAAGAGGCGTTACATACAAGTGGCTACAATTACAAACTAAGATACGATCCAGACAATGATACAAAAAGATGCAGAAAGAACAGGAAAAGGAATATCATATGGTACAATCCCCCATATGATGCAAGAGTTAAAACAAATGTAGGGAAAGAATTCTTTAAAATCTTGACATCATCTTTCCCAAAAGACCATAAATTATTCAAGATATTCAACAAAAACAACATCAAATTATCATATTCATGTATGCCAAACCTTAAAAATGCCATCGATTCAGCAAACAAAATGAAAAGCAGCACAGAAAAAAAGGAGGGTAACGAAAGGAAATCTTGTAACTGTACCAAAAAAGAACAGTGCCCCCTAAGCAACAAATGCCTTTATAACAACATTGTGTACCAAGCCACTGTAACATCAGAGAACGCAAAAGAATCATATGTAGGTATCACGGAAAACCAATTCAAAACTAGATATGCAAACCATAAACAATCATTCAACAAAGAAAGATACAAAAACCAAACAGAATTGAGTAAATACATTTGGAAACTTAAAGAAAAAAACATAGACTACAACATATCTTGGAAAATTTTAAAAAGAGCAGCATCATACAACAACATTTCAAAAAATGCAATCTATGCCTAACAGAGAAATACATTATACTATGTAAACCACAGTTGGCAACTCTAAATGTTAGAACAGAAATGGTTAACAATTGCAGACACAGATGGAAGTTTCTATCAGCGAAAAAAACCAACACCTGAGAAACACATGTAGCACGGGAAAAAACAACAGCAAACCAGCTAGCTATATATATACGTGGCACTGGCAACACAAGCTCATCACATCCTGACGACCGCACAGCGTGAAACAAATTTGTAGATGTTTTTAGAAGCTTGATTTTAACTTGCTTTTAATGTAACAAATGTCGCTCCCACTGTGGTTGAGCACTGTTTTTAAGATTGCGCTGATCCTCAGTACCATTCTCTATTATATATATATATATATATTGAGAGAGAGAGAGAGAGAGAGAGAATCTCGTTTCATATATATATATATATTGAGAGAGAGAGAGAGAGAGAGAGAGAGAGAGAGAGAGTCTCATTTCATATTCCTGGCATCCTTTTTTCTTTTATTTATTTTATATATTTATTTATTTTTCTTTTTATTTTTTCTATTTTTCTTTTTTTTTTTTTTTTGGGGGGGGGGGGGGGAGGGTTTGGGGCGGGTGGGGGTGGGTACATGCCACATAGTATGTCACCCAAAGCACAGCAAAAGCAGGTGGACAAAGGGCGCGCGCGCGCGGGGTCGCCAGTTGTGTCAAAAATAACAAACAGGCACAGATGCCCTGACAATGACTTTGACAGTAACCGAGCACACGCGCAACTCAGGCGCTCAAACCTTTTGTTTTAATTCAAACAGCTGGGACAGATGTGTGGGCGACAGTGGGGATAGATGGAGGGGCGAGGGTCGGGGGGGGGGGGGGGGGGTCAGGGATGGAGTGGCGGTGATGTCAAGGCCGTTATGAGATGTGTGCATTGTCAAAACGTTTTACAATGGAGAGAGAGAGAGAGAGAGAGAGAGAGAGAGAGAGAGAGAGAGAGAGGAGGTGGTGGAGGGTGTGTAGAGTGAGGCCCAAGTACTTTCCTTAGTAATTTATCGCAGGGTGTAAAATATTATGAAGTTTCTTTCGACACATGAGTGTATGTGTGCGAGTGTGGTGTGTGTGTGTGTGTGTGTGTGTGTGTGTGTGTGTGGTGTGTGAGTGCGTGCGTGCGTGCGTGCGTGCGTGCGTGCGTGTGTGTGTGTGTGTGTGTGTGTGAGAGAGAGAGAGAGAGAGAGAGAGAGAGAGAATATGTAACGTAATTTTGAATGCTTACGATTATGTAGGATAACGTAGTGTCGCTCTCTCTCTCTCTCTCTCTCTCTCTCTCTCTCTCTCTGTCTCTCTGTCTCTGTCTCTCTCTGTCTCAGTCTCTCTCTCTCAACACAACACACACACACACACACACACACACACACACAAACACATACATACATACATACATACACACACGCGCTGAGAGAGAGGGAGAAAGAGAGAGAGAGAGAGAGAGAGAGAGATCCCAGGGGGTCGGGCAGCGAGGGGTTGGTGGGGGTGGACGGTGGGGCAGCAAGCAGTGAGTGATGAGATCCACTTGCACAGGCCTTGGTGCAGGTCACGCTGCTCGACCGGTAGTCTGGGGGGGGGGGGGGGGGGGAGCGATGGGGGTGGGTAGAGTGGGGGTGTGGGGGTGGGGGGGTGTATCTGGAGCTGTCGGTCGGTCACTGTCCGGTCCGGCCGCATCCATCATGTGGACCGACAACACGGCTGCGGCGACGTAGTCGACAAACGGCAGACCGCAAAACAAGTTGTGTGTGGTTGTCCGTGTCACGAACTGGTCCGTAACAAAAACAAAACAAAACAAACAGATAGACGAACAAGCAAACACAAAGCGAAAACAAATGAACAAACAAGCATACAAACAAACAATCAAAAGCAAAAGCAGACGAACAAACAAACAAACGAACAGAGAAACATAGAAAGAAACCTTGAAGGTCGTGAGATAAGGTTGTACGTGTACACAGTTGCAAGATTACCGCCAATGCATTTCAGTCACGTTGGTCTTCAAGGCCTGTGAACACCTTTGTGTGATAACAAACATTCACACACTTTGTTTTAGGAAGACGTTGGGCCTCTATGGGCCATTTCATTTTTAACAAAGATATATTACACAAACTAAGTGTTCTTATATTCATGTGTGTGTGTGTGTGTGTGTGTTTTGTTTTGTTTTGTTTATTTCAAATTGAGATACAGACAGACCGACAAACAGACAGACAGAGAAATTTGACCAACCACAATTCTGATCGAAGTTGGACATCTCTCTGTTCTCTGCGCAGCATCTGTTGCTGTAGAGACGGGAATTGTCTTCAAACTCCAATAACTTCTCTCGCTTAATTCCGGAACATTCCAAGAAACATGGTGCGGCAGAATGACTGGACAGAAAGTGCAACAAAAGTTCAGATTTTTTTTTTACAATTATCATAGGACACGTGTGCACTGCCAGCTTTAAAGTGAGGAAGCAAAGCGCAAAAAACAATAAACAAACAAACAAACAAAATAAACACGTGAGACAAACTTTAAGTAAAAAAACGGAACTTTTCACTTGTACTTTTCGCACAGTGGACACTGTGCATATGTTAGTACAGTTAAGTACTGTGTATGTATGTGTGTATACGCACACATGCACAACAAAGAGAGCGAGAGAGAGAGAGAGAGAGAGAGAGAGAGAGAGAGAGAGAGAGAGAGAGAGAGAGAGAGAATACAAATACGAATGCAGAGAGAGAGAGAGAGAGGATTATGATCGATTGCAAGAGAGTTTTTTTTTTTGTTTTTTTTTGTTGTTGTTTTTTTTTGCTGTGTAATATCACCAGTTATGGTGAAAACACCTCAAACAGAATATTCATTCATTCATTACAGATTTTTTCTTTTTTGGTTACAGCTCCTAACTGACTCAACATACACAGGAAGTAAATAAGAGAGAGAGAGAGAGAGAGAGAGAGAGAGAGAGAGAGAGAGAGGAGAGCAAACAGAATAAAAACCAAAACCACGAAGACACAGCTCAGCATGTGTCTGCCAGGGGCTGTGAGGCACAGGCTGCACACCAACAAGTCAAGCGCCAAGGCCTTGAGTAAGGAGTCGAGTATCTATAGACTGGCGCAATCACATCGTTTGAGAATGTTTATTGTGTCTGAAAGTTGATGCTCCTCTTTTTCTTCCATATGGCCATCAAGGTACAAGCCAGGTGGTTCCAAGCAGACAGGGTAAAATCAAAGGAATGGTTCTGTTGGGGCGCTTCCATCTGGCACAGAGATAGGATCTCGGTCAGTCAGTCAGTAGGTGAGGTTAACGTCCTATTGGCCTGAGGCCCTTAAGGACAAGGTACACTTGCAGACATAGGTCTGCATCTTCTGTGGCAGCACAGAGATAGGATCTCGGTCAGTCAGTCAGTAGGTGAGGTTAACGTCCTATTGGCCTGAGGCCCTTAAGGACAAGGTACACTTGCAGACATAGGTCTGCATCTTCTGTGGCAGCACAGAGATAGGATCTCGGTCAGTCAGTCAGTAGGTGAGGTTAACGTCCTATTGGCCTGAGGCCCTTAAGGACAAGGTACACTTGCAGACATAGGTCTGCATCTTCTGTGGCAGCACAGAGATAGGATCTCGGTCAGTCAGTCAGTAGGTGAGGTTAACGTCCTATTGGCCTGAGGCCCTTAAGGACAAGGTACACTTGCAGACATAGGTCTGCATCTTCTGTGGCAGCACAGAGATAGGATCTCGGTCAGTCAGTCAGTAGGTGAGGTTAACGTCCTATTGGCCTGAGGCCCTTAAGGACAAGGTACACTTGCAGACATAGGTCTGCATCTTCTGTGGCAGCACAGAGATAGGATCTCGGTCAGTCAGTCAGTAGGTGAGGTTAACGTCCTATTGGCCTGAGGCCCTTAAGGACAAGGTACACTTGCAGACATAGGTCTGCATCTTCTGTGGCAGCACAGAGATAGGATCTCGGTCAGTCAGTCAGTAGGTGAGGTTAACGTCCTATTGGCCTGAGGCCCTTAAGGACAAGGCACACTTGCAGACATAGGTCTGCATCTTCTGTGGCAGCACAGAGATAGGATCTCGGTCAGTCAGTCAGTAGGTGAGGTTAACGTCCTATTGGCCTGAGGCCCTTAAGGACAAGGTACACTTGCAGACATAGGTCTGCATCTTCTGTGGCAGCACAGAGATAGGATCTCGGTCAGTCAGTCAGTAGGTGAGGTTAACGTCCTATTGGCCTGAGGCCCTTAAGGACAAGGTACACTTGCAGACATAGGTCTGCATCTTCTGTGGCAGCACAGAGATAGGATCTCGGTCAGTCAGTCAGTAGGTGAGGTTAACGTCCTATTGGCCTGAGGCCCTTAAGGACAAGGTACACTTGCAGACATAGGTCTGCATCTTCTGTGGCAGCACAGAGATAGGATCTCGGTCAGTCAGTCAGTAGGTGAGGTTAACGTCCTATTGGCCTGAGGCCCTTAAGGACAAGGTACACTTGCAGACATAGGTCTGCATCTTCTGTGGCAGCACAGAGATAGGATCTCGGTCAGTCAGTCAGTAGGTGAGGTTAACGTCCTATTGGCCTGAGGCCCTTAAGGACAAGGTACACTTGCAGACATAGGTCTGCATCTTCTGTGGCAGCACAGAGATAGGATCTCGGTCAGTCAGTCAGTAGGTGAGGTTAACGTCCTATTGGCCTGAGGCCCTTAAGGACAAGGCACACTTGCAGACATAGGTCTGCATCTTCTGTGGCAGCACAGAGATAGGATCTCGGTCAGTCAGTCAGTAGGTGAGGTTAACGTCCTATTGGCCTGAGGCCCTTAAAGACAAGGCACACTTGCAGACATAGGTCTGCATCTTCTGTGGCAGCTGTTGTCGCTGGCAGCTGTGGCAGCTGTTGTCGCTGGCAGCTGTGGCAGCTGTTGTCGCTGGCAGCTGTGGCAGCTGTTGTGGCAGGCAGCAGCGGGGGAGTTCGTCGTATGTCTCTTTCCGAGCTCGGGTTCCTTTTGAACTTTAGTTCAAATTCGGCCATTGGTCGGCCGACGATGGGCGTCGGTGTATTTCGCTTCTTTTCTTCCCAACCAAGAGGCTGTCTTCAGGACCACCAGGCGGCCTTCTTCGTGCTCGGGTGGCGATGGTCCTGTGTCGCGTGAGGCCGCCTCAAAGAGGGAGCAGGACGAAAGTCGCTGGAGCGCTGCGTGAGTCCCTAAAGTTCGGCGGGCCACGCAGACTACGGCCGAGAGGGCCATTTTTTCAGCCCACCCCCATTAGGAGTGCCCCCATGTCTGCCTGGTTCAGAGCACGGTACCCCGGGCCACGGTAGTCAGGCAGCGCTCCATCGCCGATCGCCCCACGTCTCCACGAGCCGGCCCCCGGCGACACAGGCTAGACCCGCCGTCACTCATATGGCTGGAAGGATCGCTGCGCCGCCTGACACTGACCTCTCACATCAGTGTCCTTCAAAGGGGATCTGCCGCCTCTCCCTTGGCGTTCGCTGCTGTGCCACCTCGCAGTGTGTGTGTGTGTGTGGGGGGGAGGGGGGGGGGGATGGGTGGAAAGGCCTAAAATGAACTAAGGGGATGGTCATGTATTTGAAGATTGTATGAGATGTCATCGGTGGAAATCTCCTAAAACAATTGACATAATTGGTGGGGAGTTGTTCTTTTGATTAAAAAAAGAAATCATTATCAGTTTAACATTAAATGCTGGCTCAAGCTTTTGGTGGGCCTCAAAACGCTAATGTGGATTATGGAGTGATTTGGTGGGCCTCAAAACGCTGATGGGATTATGCAGTGATTTGGTGGGCCTCAAAACGCTGATGTGGATTATGCAGTGATTTGGTGGGCCTCAAAACGCTGATGTGGATTATGCGGTGATTTGGTGGGCCTCAAAACGCTGATGTGGATTATGCAGTGATTTGGTGGGCTTCAAAACGCTGATGTGGATTATGCAGTGATTTGGTGGGCCTCAAAACGCTGATGTGGATTATGCAGTGATTTGGTGGGCTTCAAAACGCTGATGTGGATTATGCAGTGATTTGGTGGGCCTCAAAACGCTGATGTGGATTATGCAGTGATTTGGTGGGCCTCAAAACGCTGATGTGACGTGGATTATGCAGTGATTTGGTGGGCCTCAAAACGCTCATGTGGATTATGGAGTGATTTGGTGCAACATTCTAATGGCGGCGTGTGGCCCGTAGAGCAGCCTTTATCAGGGACACTGGAGCGAACACCGGATGTGGCCAACAACAAACTACACCATCAAGGACGAGGACTGGAAACTGGTAAAAACATACGATCGCTGAGGGTGAGGCTGGGGGTGGACGGGGCGTGGAGCGGGCGGGGGAAGAGGGTGGGCGGCAAGAGTGGGTGGTTGGATGTGGGAGAAGGGGGGAGGGGTGGGGGGGGCGAGTGGTTATGGAGAATAACCTCGATGCTTAAAAATAACTAGAGCGTGAAAAAAGGAATGCCGTCCTCCGCTGCGAAAGGGCGCCTGCTATGTTATCCCACTCCTCAGTCCCGTCGCCTGTCCCCCTCCCCCCTCCCCCCTCGTTTGTTCGGTATGCTGTTGTTTGGTCGGTCACTGGGAGGTTGCGTGTCTTAGGAGATCCATCAGAGGTGTCCCACCTGATGTGATTTTAAATTTCTGAAAGAAATTTACATTTTGCATCTGATCTAAGATTTTACGGAGGAAAGATTTTTTTTAGCGAAATATCCGGTGTGTTTTTAGTTATGTTTGAAAGGTTTGTGTGAATTAGGGTTTGTTGGGTTTTTTTTTTTTTTGATACATGACTTGAGTTGACTTCAACAGCCCTGATATGGCCCTTTGTGGTCGGCTGGGCTATAAGCAACATTACCTTACCTCAGGAGATCCAAGCCAAGGTAGCTGTGCACAGTTGTTAGCCGCTGTCATCGCCAGTGTGACTGACAGTGCCTGTGCTATTGAACAGTAGAGCTGACCGCTCTGATGGTCAACACCTTTTCGCCTTCCTTGCATCCTGTACATGGAGCCTCAAGCACGGGTTCAGAATTGCCCCGACTACTCATTATTCAACACAAAGTCATTCCAGTTTTTTCAGCAGCATAGCTCCTTTACATCGCTTTCTTCTCATTTGACTTTTTCTGCCTTTCACCCACTGTCCCTGGATTCAGTTTTTGAACCCGCGGTGGCGAGAACGCCACAGAATTACAGACAGTGGTTTGCATGTCTCCGCTTCATGCTGGGGGGGAATTGAAATCAGTCGTGTTCCACTTTGGAGTCCGAGTCAGCAGACTAAAGACCTGCTTTTGCAGACAGTGTGAATGTTTGTTTTCAAAGAGGTCAGTCATGCCCTCCTTCCGTTATAAGGAAAGGATTTTATGTTTGTAACATGACGCTGTCGTTTTTCATATGCATATCCTTTCTCATTCACCCTCCACCCCCATCCCCCAACCACCCCACCCACCCCCCTTTTTTTGTTCAATTATGTTCATGTCATTTAAACGACGGAGGAATTGTTAGCCCGATCGTATTTGTTCTTCCTTCCCCCAACTAGTTTGTACAGTTTTTTTTTCATTTCCCTTTTTACTAGCATACGCACGCATGCGTTCGTGTAGATGTATTACAAAGGCACACAAGTACTATGTATATACGAACGTGCGTGGTGTATGTTGGTATAATTGTGTGCGTGCATGTTTGCCGGAAACAGAATTTTAGTCGTGGATTTTGCATTCGGTGAGTGTTTGCGAGTGCACATGCTTGCATGTGTGCGCAGGGGCCTTAAAAGCCAAGTGAGTTGGTCTATGGAGAATCTTTGCAGCTGTCGCTGAAGCGACATAGCTTAGTTCTATATCCCCAGGACTGTTCGTGCACACGCAATACACATGCGCACGTACAACCACCCGTAACCTCTGTCCCCCACTCTTCAACACACGCACAGACAAAAATATGCGCGCGCGCGCACGCACGCACACACACACACACACACACACACACACACACACACACCACACACACACACACACACACACACACACACACACACACACACACACACACACACACACACACACACACACACACACACACACACACACACATCTTCAGCTTAACATACATGCATTCGTGAAGAAGGAGCAACAATGGATTTCAGGTTGCAAGCGGAGTTTCCATCTAGACTTGGCGATGGGTGGTTCAAGGCGTGAGTGTGTGGAGTATGATGGTCTTGTGAGTTTGACTCGCGCCACGAATGTCGGGTCATGGGGTGTGAATTATTTCACAGACGAGGGCAGTTTCTCCTTTCCTTTGAAAAGATACCAACCCCGGCTGTTAGAGAGAGAGAGAGAGAGAGAGGGGGGGGGGGAGAGAGAGAGAGAGAGAGAGAGAGAGATGAAAAATGGGTTATTCATGCAGATCGCCCCCCAAATGAAAGGGGAGTGTGACATGTTCGACATTTTTATAACAAAACTATAGTGTACGACACCATAAGCGACCATTAAAATGAAATCAGGTTAGGACCACAGCACGTCTTGAATCTCAAAGTAGAGAAGCACTCATTCACGCACGCACGCACACACACGCACGCACGCACGCACACACACGCACACACACACACACACACACACACGCGCGCGCGCGCGCGCGCGCGCACGCACACACATACACACATACACACACCGCGCGCGCGCACGTATACGCACGCACACACGCACGCATACATACACACACAAATACACGCACACACACGCACACACACACGCACACGCACACACACACACACACACACACACACACCACCACCACCACCACCACCACCACCACCACCACCACCACCACCGCCACCACAATCACCGCCACCACTACCACCGCCGCCACCAGAGTGTATTTCCATTGCCTGATGCCGTCAGCATACACAAGCAGATGAAACGGGGCTGCTTATATAGTTTTTCAGGAATAAAAGTTTCTCTTAAAGAAGCCTACTTTTATTTTTCTGCACAGTGGACATAATAAATTGTGATCTACAGCCGTCAGAGAGAGAGAGAGAGAGAGAGAGAGGAGAGAGAGAGAGAGAGGAACACAATTATGGTAGTGAATGTATGAGACATACTGACAAATTCAGGATTCTCAGTTTGCCGCTAAGTGTAGAAAGCTTACTTTCATAGCTTTCCGATAAAATCCCGTAGTTCAGGAACCTTTTCAAAACCCCAGTAGATCATTTCAGTTGAAAGAGATTCCTTCCTTCCAATATTAGGATCAAATTGATTGAAAAGTGATTGAAAAAAAATCTTGCTTACTAGTCTTTCTGTTTTTCTGTTTTGTTTCTTTCTCGCGTTAGCATGTCACCGGATATGACCGTGACAAGTACTATCCTGCTTAGATTTTGGAAAGAAGTACCATGAGACCCAAAATTCTGTATTTAAATATCCGAAGAAAAAGAGGAGGAGGAGGACTGAGAGAAAGGGTATCGGTGAACTAGGCTTCCCTATTCTGTGATCGTGAAAACAAGAGAGCGAAGAAGAAAGCACGTGCATACACAAAGTAAAGAAAAAGGAAGAACCCACTGGAATTGACATAGCTATTGCTTTCAGCTCGTGCCCTTCACTCTAGAACGTCCAATTCGATCTTCGCTCATTCATTCATTCGTCCGTTTGTTCATTTCATTTTTTAGTAATTCATTCGTTCGTTCTTTGGTTCAGTTTTTCATTCTTTCGTTATTATTTATTCATTCATTAGGCGCTCAGTTTCGCGATTATAAAAGAGAAAACAAACAAACAAAGCAACAGTATCATTTCCTCCTCTGTAACAATGAGCAGGTACGAATCCACATAGGCGTTTAAGGGTGCGAACATTAAAAAAAAAAGAGAGAGAGAGAGAGAGAGGAGGGGTGGGGGTAAGGAGAGATGGAGAGAGACGCATGCTTGCAGTCGACCTACTTGCCTTCCATTCAAAGTCAGGGAAGAAATCTCTGTGTGTGTGTGTGTGTGTGTGTGTGTGTGTGTGTGTGTGTGTTTGCGCGCGCACACTTGAGCGCGCGTGCGCGGTCATGCGTGCTTGCGCGCATGCGTACGACGACCCATAAAAGATGAAAGTGGATTCGAACATTACCAGTTGAGGTGTGTGTACTGTAACCGTGCTACTTTTTACTGTTCGTCCCTTTGAACCGCAGAAGCGATGATTTCTTTTTTTTTTTTTTTTTTTTTTTTTGCATTGTGACGGGTCGCTTGAATCCTCCCCCTCTTGACCCCCCCCCCCCCCCCTCCCTTTCCTTTATACATCCAAACCATCCAAACCGACCATTCAAAAAAAAAAAAAAAAGACCGCTCGCTTTGGCATGAAAACAACGACAAAGCCGAAGGTGGAAAGGGGGGTTGGGTGGGGGGGGGGGGGGGGGGTAGGGATAGGATGAAAAGGGGAAAGAAACACACTTACAAAAACTTCCGACCCAGTTAGAGCGAAGGTGTGCTGGATGGAAAGGTAATGATCTTTAACACACGTTTGCGAAAGGAACATAATCAAAAACAAACATGAAAAAAGGGGTGGTGAGGGTGGATTGAGGTGGGGTGGGGGGAGGGAGGTCTGTCGGTGGTGGTCCCACGTCCCACGGAGATAGCTGGTTACACACATTAGTGGCGTGTGTGTGTGTGTGTGCGTGTGCGCGCGCACGTGTGCGTGTGTGTGTGCGTTCGTGTGTGTGTGTGTTTCTCTCTCTCTTTCTCACTCTTCTGTGTGTTGTGTGTGTGTGTGTGTGTGTGTGTGTTCGTGAGCGTGCACTTGTTCGCGCTGCGCGCGCGCTATTGGCCGTAATAACCCTTCATCTTCTCAACTGTAGCTTACAGTTGAGAAGATGAAGGGTTATTACGGCGTTTGAAATGACAATGTCTATTAAGTGCAGGTGTGCATTGGTCTTCCTGGGCTATTGCGGTCACCCACACCTTATATCACATCTGCCGTTCCTCCAGGACTTTGGCCTTTGCTCTTTCTCTCTCTCTCTCTCTCTCTCTCTCTCTCTCTCTCTCTCTCTGTCCTCTCTCTCTCTCTCTCTCTCTCTCATCCTTCTCGTTCTCTCTCTCTCTCTCTCTCTCTCTCTCTCTCTCTCTCTCTCTCTCTCTGTCTGTCTGTCTGTCTGTCTGTCTCTCTCTCTCTGGTAGTTTGACTTTTCGACGGTGATATCTTCCTGCACGGCAGACAGGAAGTACATTTTTTCTGCTCTGGGATTGGATCAACACTGAAGCCACAAGACAGCCACAGAACTGGCGTTCAAGACGTCTGTTCAACTGACTATGACACTGACATGAATTTTCTGTGAAATACAACATCATTATCGTATGAGAGAGAGAGAGAGAGAGAGAGAGAGAGAGAGAGAGAGAGAGACAGACAGACAGACAGACAGACAGACAGACAGAGACAGAGAGGGAGGGGGAGAGAGAGAAGCGGGAGAGGGGCAGGATGGAGAGAGAGACAGAGAGGGAGAGGGGCAGGATGGAGAGAGAGAGAGAGAGAGAGAGAGAGAGAGAGAGAGAGAGAGAGAGAGAGAGAGAGAGAGAGAACACAGAACAGAATGAAGGAGAACGAGGGGTGGGGAAGTGTGCACTGTTAGCTGCTTCCTATCTCAATTGTGAAGTTTGTTTTTGCTCTGCACGTACATCCCATCTGCCGCCGAGAACATTCCCGTGTGAAACGCGGCTTGCTGTTTCCTGAAGATAATGAGTACCTCGATCCGTTAGCCACACAGTCGCTCGGCCTCCAAGATACAGATGCTACTTGTTCCTTGACGGCACAGAGTATTTCTTCTGTCGTGATTTGTCACTTACCAAAACTGATTTTCCTTTGCTTCACATTTAAAACTTTTCACGCAAAACAACAACAAAAATGATATGCATATTACGTAGGAAAAAGAGACAATGAATTTGTTTTCCCACCAAAATCTGTACACAAACATACACACGCGCGCAAGCTCGCTTGCCACGCACATAAACATAGGCATATTCACGCGCGGCATGTACACACACACACACACGCACACACACACACACACACACACACACACACACACACACACACACACACACACACACACACACACACAAGCGCAAACGCAGGCACGCACGCACGCACACATACACACACATTATCTTCATCTGATTTCTAGGTCGGCTTCACATGGGTAGGCCTACTACACCCCCATGCGCTACGTGATCTCAGAACACTGGTTACCAGGTGATGGGTTAACTGCTACGTGATCTCAGAACACAGGTTACCAGGTGATGGGTTAACTGCTACGTGACGTCAGAACACTGGTTCCCATGTGATGGGTTAACTGCTACGTGATCTCAGAACACTGGTTACCAGGTGATGGGTTAACTGCTACATGATCTCAGAACACCGGTTCCCTGGTGATGGGTTAACTGCTACGTGATCTTCCCCAGGTGATGGGTTAACTGCTACGTGAACTCGGAACACTGGTTCCCAGGTGATGGGTTAACTGCTACGTGATCTCAGATCACTGGTTCCCAGGTGATGGGTTAACTGCTACGTGATCTCAGATCACTGGTTCCTGGTGATGGGTTAACTGCTACGTGATCTCAGAACATTGGTTACCAGGTGATGGGTTAACTGCTTCATGATCTCAGAACATTGGTTACCAGGTGATGGGTTAACTGCTACGTGATCTCAGAACACTGGTTCCCTGGTGATGGGTTAACTGCTACGTGATCTCAGAACATTGGTTCCCTGGTGATGGGTTAACTACTTCATGATCTCAGAACATTGGTTACCAGGTGATGGGTTAACTGCTACGTGATCTCAGATCACTGGTTCCCAGGTGATGGATTAACTGCTACGTGATCTCAGATCACTGGTTCCCTGGTGATGGGTTAACTGCTACGTGATCTCAGATCACTGGTTACCAGGTGATGGGTTATTTGCTACGTGATCTCAGATCACTGGTTCCCAGGTGATGGGTTAACTGCTACGTGATCTCACCCAGGTGATGGGTTAACTGCTACGTGATCTCACCCAGGTGATGGGTTAACTGCTTCGTGATCTCGGAACACTGGTTACCAGGTGATGGGTTAATTGCTTCGTGATCTCAGAACACTGGTTACCAGGTGATGGGTTAACTGCTACGTGACGTCAGATCACTGGTTCCCATGTGATGGGTTAACTGCTACGTGATCTCAGATCACTGGTTACCAGGTGATGGGTTAACTGCTACATGATCTCAGAACACTGGTTCCCTGGTGATGGGTTAACTGCTACGTGATCTTCCCCAGGTGATGGGTTAACTGCTACGTGAACTCGGAACACTGGTTCCCTGGTGATGGGTTAACTGCTACGTGATCTCAGATCACTGGTTCCCAGGTGATGGGTTAACTGCTACGTGATCTCAGATCACTGGTTCCCTGGTGATGGGTTAACTGCTACGTGATCTCAGAACATTGGTTACCAGGTGATGGGTTAACTGCTTCATGATCTCAGAACATTGGTTACCAGGTGATGGGTTAACTGCTACGTGATCTCAGAACACTGGTTCCCTGGTGATGGGTTAACTGCTACGTGATCTCAGAACACTGGTTCCCTGGTGATGGGTTAACTGCTGCGTGATCTCAGATCACTGGTTACCAGGTGATCCCGAACCTACTGGATGAGCAATAGAACCTGGGTGTCCCTCCCTACCGTTGTCTCTGCTCCGGCGATGACGAATGGAGAGACAAAACAAGGCGAGACACTTCTCTCTTCGCACGTCTTCTCAGACGTCAGTTGTGTCAAACGCTCTCCCCCGGGTGGTTTATGGTGGACCTGGATGTGTGTGGAGGAGGGGCAGGTGTCCAGGGAGCTGAGCGATGGGGTGGGCCAAGGGGGCTTACCGCTGCACGGGGACCACACGAGTGGCAGAGAGCTGAAGTGGAGGGCGGGCAATCAAGCCATAAAGTCGTCATCGGCCGTTTTTGGGGTTCCTTATCGGGACTGGTTCGTGAACGTTTTTTTTTTCCTTCGTGTCCTCTCTCTCTCTCTCTCTCTCTCTCTCTCTCTCTCTCTCTCTCTCTCTCTCTCTCTCTGTCGATTTATCTGTATCTCCTTTTGTCTCTGTCTCTTGTTTTGCCAATCTTAAGATATTATTGAATATGTGTCGGTCGGTCTGTCTATCTCTCTCTTTCTTTCTGTCTGTGTATGTGTCTGTCTGTCTGTCTGTCTGTCTGTCAGTCAGTCAGTCAGTCAGTCTGTCTGTCTGCCTCTCTCTCTTGTTTTGCCAGTCTTAAGATATTATTGAATATGTGTCGGTCGGTCTGTCTATCTCTCTCTTTCTTTCTGTCTGTGTATGTGTCTGTCTGTCTGTCTGTCAGTCAGTCAGTCTGTCTGTCTGTCTGTCTGCCTCTCTCTCTTGTTTTGCCAGTCTTAAGATATCTTGAGTCTCTCTGCCTGTCTGTCTGTCTGTCTGTCTGTCTCTGTGTCAGTGTATCCCCCCACCCAACCTTCTACTTCCCTTGCACCTCCTATTGGATGCCGAGGTGTCTTTTCCATGATGAATTGTACCCCCCCACCCAACCTTCTACTTCCCTTGCACCTCCTATTGGATGCCGAGGTGTCTTTTCCATGATGAAGTGTATCCCCCGCCCGTAAGGACATTCTATGCTGGTAATCATCCTTTGTCTGCCACTCTCTTTATCTCCCCCCCCCCCCCCCCCCTTTCTCTCTCTCTCATGGCAACTTGCAAGCTTGAAGTCGCCGAATGGTTGATGTGATATCAGCTGAAGATGAAAAAATGCTGAATAGTCCGTCGGAAGAGTGCAACCTTTCCCCACCCTCCACCCCACCCGTTCCTTCCTTCGCGCGCGTTTTTACAAGTTATTTCCGGGGGGGGGGGGGGGGGGCAGGGGGGAGAGTGGCGCTCGCTCCTTACCCTTTTTTTCTTTTTTCTTTTTTTTTCTTTTTTTTTTTTTTTTAGAGAAGCGCTTTCCCGCTCCCGGTTTTACAATGCTTTGGGAGAGGAGCCCTCTCCCCCCTTCCCTCATCTCCTTCCCCACCCCCCATCCCCCACCCCTCTCTCTCTCTCCACACGCATACACAACCGCCCTCCCTCGGGAAAGGCCGTCCTCTTTATGTAAATTTCCCGCCTAGGTATCTGCGTTTTTAGATGGCTTTCTTTCTGTGTTTTGTTGCAACATTCTGTCTATGGTTATTACAAATAACGAACAAGTAGCGTAACTCTTGCATTCCCCCCCCCCCCCCCCCCCTCCCCGACGAGAGAAATACACCCACATAACTGCAAATGAATGCTGCTTACAATATGGAATCGTCCGGCGGAAATGACAACACGTAACACACATTTCTGCTAAGCGATTCCGGGTCGTGAGCAGCACTCGTTTGCATTTGCAGTTATGTGCGTGTATTTATGTCATCAAGGGGGCAACAGCTACCTTACTTTCGTTCGTGAGGCGAACAGGAGAAGCAAAGTGGTTCTTTGTTCTTCGTTGTCATCGTCCTAAATAATATTTGTTTTCGCCTGAAGAAGACCCAAGAGGTCAAAATGCATTGCGTCTTGTCCTGTACTCTGTTTGTCTGTGTCCTTGGCGGTAACTAACCCCCTCTCTTCCCAAATCTTGCTTCATTTTCCGCCCTCAGTCGCTCCGTTTTGAAACTTACTCGGAGCAGGCAATACAAATACATCTGCCTTCAAAAGGGATTGCGATGGTTCCCTTATGCAGCTAGTGAAGAGTTTTCTTATCTGTAACATATTTTCTTAATTTCATGTTCCCAGTTTCTCCATCTTCAAACTCTCTCCCCCCCCCCCCCCCCCCCCCCACTCTCCTTAAGTCCAAATCTTTGCCAAGTCATTACTATGAAGACAGTTCAGTTGTTGGCCTGCGTTTGTTTTTCCCCCCACTATTAGATTGTTCGTCTATGTATTTGTCTGACTTTATTCAAGGTTAAAAGGCTGTGCCAGTCTTGAATAAAAATTACTCTGTGTTAGGTTTTCTTATGGGAGCAAAAAATACCCCACTTGTTTACTGTTTATCGTTAACTGTTCCCTGCCTCATTTCATTTCCGATTTTACTTTTGTTCGTTATTTGGTCCGAGTCCACAGTTACAGTTTAGGCCCAAAACGCTATATATTGTCTATTACACTCAAAACTGCACCCGGCTTTTCTCATCAGATCAGCCAGTACCAAAACATATTCACCGTACAGTCCATCCCTTGACCCACACCTTACCTGATTCTGAGGCAGATCTTATGTTCGTTTCTTTTTTCTATACAAATACGATCCACACAACCCTTCATTTTACTGTCGCCTGATCGGCTTTTCCTCCCAAATCTTCGTGCCCTCCCGATGGCGTAGAAACACAAGGAGTCCTCCAGTCGTGCATCATTCTGCTGTGTTTGCTCACACATGGCATGAAACTAATTTACCGCCCCAAATTCCAGGATCAAATCATCTTTTTTCACATTAAGAAAAGTTTTTTTCACAGAGCCAGGACGATTTTCATCTGTTCAGACTTTGTTGTTACTACTTGACCTTTGGTGAACCCCCGAACTTTGACCTGCATGTGCTTGTTTAATGTTCGCTGCCTCATTTCAGATTCCCTTTCATACGGTTGCTACAGTGTTGTGGTCCAAGGGAGAGCATCGTGAGCAGAACGGCTGGTGCCTTTAGCACGGCTGATGACATGTGTCTAAGTGCACTTCAGCCATGATACTATCGGTCGTTGTACATGTGGTATAGGCAGTTAGTGTGTGATGCTTTTGCTTTTTCTAATTTTTTTTTTTAAACATGAGCTGAGTTGCCTGTGGATGGTAACGGCCTTGAAATGGCTCTGCCAGTGGGCTGAAGTAAAGTGGTTTTTTTTTGTTTTTTTTTCGTTTTTGTTGTTAACGAATCCAAAGATCCGTGCCTCGCCCACATGAAGAAGCGTAAGCGCGCGCTTCTCTCTCTCTCTCTCTCTCTCTCTCTCCTCTCTCTCTCTCTCTCTCTCTCTCTCTCTATTAAAAAGCGGTAAAAAGTGCTGGCCCAGACAGAATTGTAAATGAAATGCTGAAAAACGCAAATAATTTGGTTATTGAGTTTCTGGTGCGTCTTTTTAACAAACTTTCGAGTCTGGGACATTTCCAACTCAGTGGTCGAAGTCCATCATAATACCATTGCATAAAAAAGGTGACATCAATAACCCTGATAATTATCGAGGCGTAAGTCTGTCCAGTGTATTAGGCAAGATCTATACCAGTATTTTGAATTCAAGACTTACTAAATGGGCGGAAAGAGAAGAACAAATTATTGAAGAGCAGGCGGTTTTTGAAGTGGATATAGCACCATTGACCATATTTTCACCTTGTATTGTTTAGTTCAAAAATATCTCTCCAGAAATTCGAAATAAAACGTGGCTTTTGTTGACTTCCGGAAGGCCTTTGACTCGGTTAACAGAAACCTATTATGGGAGTGCCTGAGGAAATCTGGTGTGGATAGAAAATTGTATAATGCGCTGAGAGGAATCTATAATACCGTTCAAGCCTGTGTACGTGATAAATGCCTATTATCACAATATTTCAATTGTTCAAGAGGTGTCAAACAAGGTTGTGTGCTAAGCCCCCTACTATTTTCATTTTTCATCAATGAACTTGCTGTGGAGTTATCAAAACGTGGAAGACATGGCATTCAACTAATCTCTAGAGGAATTGAAATGTTTCTGATGTTATTTGCCGATGATGTGATATTGCTGTCAGACACTGTTATAGGGTTGCAAAATCAAATCAATGTACTTAAATCTGAAGCTGATAGAATGCAATTGGTTGTAAATCTAGACAAAACTAATATTATAGTTTTCCGTAAGGGAGGGTATCTCTCTGCAAATGAAATATGGTGGTATGGAAATGAGGAGATAAAGGTAACAAATAAATATTTAGGCATTGTTTTTACAACCAAATTAAGCTTGATGTCTGGCTGGACAGAAGTCGCTAGAAGGGGTAGAAAAGGGGTTATTGAAATTCTTCGCACCATGAGAAGATTGAATTCGATTGATTCTAATGTATTCTGGAAAATGTTTGATTCACAAATAGAACCCATGTTATCATACGGTGCTGAAGTTTGGGGACTTAATGAAAATAAACAAATGGAGAATATTCACACATTTGCATTAAAAAGATTTCTAAACATACCTTTACACTCATCAAATAAAATGTGTTACGGAGAGTCAGGCCGATATCCTTTATTTATTAGAAATTATATTAAATGTGTGAGATACTGGCTAAAAACTAACTCGACTTCCACTAAATCGTATATGCAGACAAGCATATGAAATGCTTTTCAGACAAATGGAAATAGGAGTGTACAACTGGGTGTCGGATGTTAAAAAGGTTTTAACAGAAAATGGATTTGGCATTGTTTGGATTGCACAAGGGGTAGGTAGTGAGAAAATGTTTTTGTTTGAATTTAAGCAGCGACTGATTGATTGTTTTAAGCAAAATTGGCACTCCAGTGTGGTTGAAATGATAAATACAGCTGGTACTATTCCTTTAAAGATTCATTATATCCTGAAAAATATCTCGGTGTAATAACTAATAAATGGCATAGGGACTCACTTGTCAGATTTAGAACAAGAACCTTAGGTTTATGTTCATGCAAAAGGTGGTTTACTTCAGATTCGATCATGAGTTCGGTATGCCCGTTATGTTCGAATGGTTTTGAAGATGAGATGCATTTCTTATTCGATTGTTGTGAATATAATGAATTACGAAACACAAGTAGTCTGTTTACTAAATACAACGCGCAAAGATATAACATAAGAAAAATACTGACATCAGAAAATGAAGACATTATTAGACCACTTGATGCGTTCATTGCGAAAGCAAATAATATTAGGAAGAAAAAATTTTGGTTGTTAGTTATCAGATTATTTATCATGAAAATGTAAACTCTGCAAGGTATCTATTATGTGTTATTGTTGTGCTGAAAGGAAAAGATAATAACTGTCACTAATTGTTGACTCATAGGTCGGTTGGTCGAAGATTTATGACCCAGTACTAATGGATGTTTTTACAAAGCTGTTTGATTTTGCATTTATCTTCGATTATCGCCAGAAGTAATTTTGCATTTTGATTTATGATTGCGCTTCGTTGGCATTAGAGCCGAAAGAGCTATTGCCAGTAAATTCTTTGTCATTGTCATTGTCTCTCTCTCTCTGTCTGTCTGTCTGTTTGTCTGTCTCTCTGTGCTCGCGCGTGTGAGTTTGTGTGTGTGTGTGTGTGTGTGTGTGTGTGTGTGTGCGCGCGCGCGCGTGCGTGCGTGCGTGCGTGCGTGTGTGTACACGCGCGCACGTACCAGTAAATCAAGTCTTTTAAGGCCGTGTGGCCCATGTCGACAGACAGTTGAAGTGGCGGGATGAGCGTTTAGTGCCCACAAGAGTGACTGCAGTAGAAAGAAACTCGTGGAGAGCGTGGCAGCAGAGAGTCCTCAGAAGAGAAGCCCCCTTCAAGCAAGTGTTTCGGCCCTTATCTCCTGACACTCTAGGGGGGTTGGGCCACACCCGGTTCATGACTCCGGATGTCCCTCTGCTGCCCTTTTTTTCCCATCTTGGGACGAGCCATGGCTGGGATTCGAACCCATGACCCTCTGGACATGCTCATTTTTCCACTTAATGACTCGCGCTTTAACCACTGAGCCACAGGACACCTGATATTTGTAGGGAAATTAAGCCTTATGAAGTTCACTTTTGTTCCTCCTTGACCAGATCCAGCTTGAACACCTCTCTGCCGCTTTTGCCATTGCTTTCAGGGCTCTGGTTTTTTCCCTCCCTGCAACTGAGAGCTGTTTCATGAGGCTGTATGCAGACGTTCCTACAAACCCTCTAGCTCCAATTTCTGCAGTGAGGACTTTGACCTGATAGCCTTCTCTCCTCAGGCTGTTTGCCAGATCAGCATACTTTTCAGTCTTGTAGATTTGAGCTGCCTCCATTCTGTTCTCATATGGCACCGTGAGCTCGATCATGATCAGCTGCTTGGGTTGACTTAGCGTGGACTACTATGTCTGGTCTCATGCCACTCTTGCTGATGATCTCTGGGTGACTCTTCCATTCTGGGAGGTCTGCAGTGCACTCCCAGTCATCTGCCCCGTCCAGCAGACTCTGCCTGCATGTTTCGAGTGGGACTGTTGTTCTTGGCCATGATTTGCTGCCTCCTGCCGTGAAGAATGTTGCGGGTGCTTTTTGGAGTCCTGATTTTCCCTTTTGTGGTGTTGGTACTAGCCCAGACTACTTGTACAATCTCTTTGAGCACTTGGTTGTGCTCCATGTGTACCTTCCTTGACCCAGGGCTACTTTACATGAGCTTAGGACATGCTCCACTGTTTTTTTTTTCATGCAGAGGGGCATGCAGGATCGTCTGTTTTCCCCCACTTCACCAGGTTTGCATTTGAGGGCAGAAGGTCATATGCAGATCTGAGAATGAAGCTGATCCTGAGAGGGGCCATGTGCCAAATGTCATTCCAAGTGAGACTTCTTTGGAGTGCATTCTCCCACGTTGTCCATTGCCCTTGCTGGCTCTGCTGGACTGCTTTTGGAGTCTTTTTTGGTCTTCTTCTTTCTCATCTCCTGAATCATCATGTCTCTTTTGGCTTTCCTTTGGCCTTTGACCACCATTCAGTTTTGGTCACCCCCAGTCCTTGTCTGTTTGGTCTGTGTGTGTCCTGTTATTTCTCTGATCTTGAGACTTTCTTTTGCAGAATCCATCGCCTCTTGAACTTTCCATTTTCTGCCTGTCTTCAGCTGGGGCTTGATTGCTTCTACCACCTTGTCTCCTGAGTCCTCCAGCATGCTTTGAAGTCTGATCTTCCTGCAGAACACACTGCAGTTTATACACATCAGCTTGAGGGTAGAGCAGGTCACTTGACGTGGCTCGTTTAGTTTCCCACCTAACCCCAGCAACCCCTCCCCCCCCCTCCAATCCCCCTCCTCCTCTCTGATTCCCCCTCCCCCCTCCATCCCCCTCCCCCCATCCACACGTCTTCCCCTCTTTTGCACACACCACCACACACACACACACACGCACGCACGCACGCACGCACGCACGCACGCACGCACGCACGCACACACACACACACAAAACACACACACACACACACACACACACACACACAAGAAAATCGACCTCGATCCAACTTCGATAGATCTGTGGCACTCTTTTGGAAACCGTTCGCAAAATACCCGGGGTGGGAATGGGAGGTAATTGAGCGGAAAAGGGGCGAGTGAGGGTCGGAGGGGAGGAACGGGGAGCATACAGCTTGACGACGGGCCTTTTAGGTAAAGGGGGGGGTGGGGTGGGGGGTGGCGTGGGTGGGGATGGGTGTGTGTGTGTGTTTGTATGGTTTGTGGTCCCATGGGTGAATAACGGTCTTGTTAGGTACCAATTGGATTCGACAAATCAGGTTACCTGACATCGATATGTTTTTTTCTTTTTATTGACCTGTCTATCTGTTTCTCATATTTCTGTTTACGTATATCTTTGTCTATATATCTATCTGTCTGTCTGTCTATCTATTCATCTAGGTTATCTATTTATCAGTCTGTCTGGCTATCTATGCCTAGATATTTTTATGTCTACCTATCTAGCTATCTGTCTGTCTGCTGTCTGTCTAAGTTATTTATTTATCAATTTATCTGCCTATCTATGCCAGCATATTTCATTTGGTAGACAAAGTGATGTGAATTGTCCCCGTCTGTTGTGTGACTTGATTAGGTAGACACAGTGGTGTGATTGGTCCCTGTCCCCTTTGTGACTTGTTGGTAGACAGAGTGGTGTGAATTGTCCTGTCTGTTGTGTGATTTGATTGGTAGACAAAGTGGTGTGAATTGTCCCTGTCTCCTTTGTGACTTGATTGGTAGACAGAGTGGTGTGAATTGTCCCTGTCCTGTTTTATGACTTGATTGGTAGACAAAGTGGTGTGAATTGTCCCTATCTGTTTGTGACTTGATCGAAGACAGAGTGGTGTGAATTGTCCCTGACCCCTTTGTGACTTGATTGGTAGACAAAGCGATGTGAATTGTCCCTGTCTATTTGTGACTTGATTGGTAGACAAAGTGGTGTGAATTGTCCCTGTCTGTTTGTGGCTTGATTGGTAGACAAAGTGATGTGAATTGTCCCTGTCTGTTTGTGACTTGATTGGTAGACAAAGTGGTGTGAATTGTCCCTGTCTGTTTGTGGCTTGATTGGTAGACAAAGTGATGTGAATTGTCCCTGTCTGTTTGTGGCTTGATTGGTAGACAAAGTGGTGTGACTTGTCCCTGTCTGTCTGTGACTTGATTGGTAGACAAAATGGTGTGAATTGTCCCTGTCTCCTTTGTGACTTGATTGGTAGACAGAGTGTGTGTAATTGTCCCTGTCTGTTTGTGACTTGATAATAAGACAAAGTGGTGTGAATTTTCCCTGTCTGTTTGTGACTTGATTGGCAGACAGAGTGAGGTGAATTGTCCCTGTCTCCTTTCTGACTTGATTGGTAGACAAAGTGGTGTTAATTGTCCCTGTCTGTTTGTGACTTGATTGGTAGACAGAGTGTGTGAATTGTCCCTGTCTGTCTGTGACTTGATTGGTAGACAGACTGATGTGAATTGTCCATGTCTGTTTGTGACTTGATTGGGGAGACAAAGTGGTGTGAATTGTCCATGACCCCTTTGTGACTTGATTGGTAGACAGAGTGGTGTGAATTGTCCCTGACCCCCTTTGTGACTTGATTGGTAGACAAAGTGGTGTAAATTGTCCCTGGCTGTTGTGTGATTTGATTGGTAGACAAAGTGGTGTGAATTGTCCCTGTCGCCTTTGTGACTTGATTGGTAGACAAAGTGGTGTGAATTGTCCCTGTCTGTTTGTGACTGGATTGGTAGACACAGTGGTGTGAATTGTCCCTGTCTGTGACTTGATTGGTAGACAAAGTGGTGTGAATTGTCCCTGTCTCCTTCGTGACTTGATTGGTAGACAAAGTGGTGTCAATTGTCCCTGTCTGTTTGTGACTTGATAGGTAGACAAAGTGGTGTGAATTGTCCATGTCTGTCTGTGACTTGATTGGTGGACAAAGTGATGTGAATTTTCCCTGTCTGTTTGTGACTTGATTGGTAGACAAAGGGTGTGAATTGTCCCTGTCTGTTTGTGACTTGATTGGCAGACAGAGTGAGGTGAATTGTCCCTGTCTCCTTTCTGACTTGATTGGTAGACAAAGTGGTGTGAATTGTCCCTGTCTGTTTGTGACTTGATTGGTAGACAGAGTGGTGTGAATTGTCCCTGTCTGTCTGTGACTTGATTGGTAGAACAGAGTGGTGTGAATTGTCCATGTCTGTTTGTGACTTGATTGGTAGACAAAGTGGTGTGAATTGTCCATGCCCCTTTGTGACTTGATTGGTAGACAGAGTGGTGTGAATTGTCCCTGACCCCTTTGTGACTTTGATTGGTAAGACAAAGTGGTGTAAATTGTCCCTGGCTGTTGTGTGATTTGATTGGTAGACAAAGTTGTGTGAATTGTCCCTGTCGCCTTTGTGACTTGATTGGTAGACAAAGTGGTGTAAATTGTCCCTGTCTGTCTGTGACTGGATTGGTAGACAAAGTGGTGTAAACTGTCCCTGTCTGTTTGTGACTTGATTGGTAGACAAAGTGGTGTGATTGTCCCTGTCCCCTTTGTGACTTGATTGGTAGACAAAATGGTGTGAATTGTCCATGTCTTCTGTGACTTGATTGGTAGACAAAAGTGGTGTGAATTGTCCATGTCTGTCTGTGACTTGATTGGCAGACAAAGTGATGTGAATTGTCCCTGTCTGTTTGTGACTTGATTGGTAGACAAAGCGGTGAGAATTGTCCCTGTCTGTCTGTGACTTGATTGGTAGACAGAGTGGTGTGAATTGTCCCTGTCTGCCTTGTGACTTGATTGGTAGACAAAGTGGTGTGAATTGTCCCTGTCCTCTTTGTGACTTGATTGGTAGACAAAGTGGTGTGAATTGTCCCTGACCCCTTTGTGACTTGATTGGTAGACAAAGTGGTGTGACTTGTCCCTGTCTGTCTGTGACTTGATTGGTAGACAAAGTGGTGTGAATTGTCCCTGTCTCCTTTGTGACTTGATTAGTAGACAAAGTGGTGTGTGAATTGTCCCTGTCTCCTTTGTGACTTGATTAGTAAACAGAGTGGTGTGAATTGTCCATGCCTGTTTGTGACTTGATTGGTAGACAAAGTGGTGTGAATTGTCCCTGCTTGTCTGTGACTTGATTGGTAGACAGAGTGGTGTGAAATTGTCCATGACCCCTTGTTGACTTGATTGGTAAACAAAGTGGTGTGAATTGTCCCTGTCTATTTGTGACTTGATTGGTAGACAAAGTGTGTGGTATTGTCCCTGTCTGTTTTGTGACTTGACTGGTAGACAAAGTGGTGTAAACTGTCCCTGTCTGTTTGTGACTTGATTGGTAGACAAAGTGGTGTGATTGTCCCTGTCCCCTTTGTGACTTGATTGGTAGACAAAATGGTGGAATTGTCCATGTCTGTCTGTGACTTGATTGGTAGACAAAGTGGTGTGAATTGTCCCTGTCTGTCTGTGACTTGATTGGCCAGACAAAGTGATGTGAATTGTCCCTGTCTGTTTGTGACTTGATTGGTAGACAAAGCGGTGAGAAATTGTCCGTCTGTCTGTGACTTGATTGGTAGACAGAGTGGTGTGAATTGTCCCTGTCTGCCTTGTGACTTGATTGGTAGACAAAGTGGTGTGAATTGTCCCTGTCCTCTTTGTGACTTGATTGGTAGACAAAGTGGTGTGACTTGTCCCTGTCTGTCTGTGAACTTGATTGGTAGACAAAGTGGTGTGAATTGTCCCTGTCTCCTTTGTGACTTGATTAGTAGACAAAGTGGTGTGAATTGTCCCTGTCTCCTTTGTGACTTGATTAGTAAACAGAGTGGTGTGAATTGTCCATGCCTGTTTGTGACTTGATTGGTAGACAAAAGTGGTGTGAATTGTCCCTGCTTGTCTGTGACTTGATTGGTAGACAGAGTGGTGTGAATTGTCCATGACCCCTTTGTGACTTGATTGGTAAACAAAGTGGTGTGAATTGTCCCTGTCTATTTGTGACTTGATTGGTAGACAAAGTGGTGTGTATTGTCCCCCTGTCTGTTTGTGACTTGACTGGTAGACAAAGTGGTGTAAACTGTCCCTGTCTGTTTTGTGACTTGATTGGTAGACAAAGTGGTGTGATTGTCCCTGTCCCCTTTGTGACTTGATTGGTAGACAAAATGGTGTGAATTGTCCATGTCTGTCTGTGACTTGATTGGTAGACAAAAGTGGTGTGAATTGTCCCTGTCTGTCTGTGACTTGATTGGCAGACAAAGTGATGTGAATTGTCCCTGTCTGTTTGTGACTTGATTGGTAGACAAAGCGGTGAGAATTGTCCCTGTCTGTCTGTGACTTGATTGGTAGACAGAGTGGTGTGAATTGTCCCTGTCTGCCTTGTGACTTGATTGGTAGACAAAGTGGTGTGAATTGTCCCTGTCCTCTTTGTGACTTGATTGGTAGACAAAGTGGTGTGAATTGTCCCTGACCCCTTTGTGACTTGATTGGTAGACAAAGTGGTGTGACTTGTCCCTGTCTGTCTGTGACTTGATTGGTAGGACAAAGTGGTGTGAAATGTCCCTGTCTCCTTTGTGACTTGATTAGTAGACAAAGTGGTGTGAATTGTCCCTGTCTCCTTTTGTGACTTGATTAGTAAACAGAGTGGTGTGAATTGTCCATGGCCTGTTTTGTGACTTGATTGGTAGACAAAGTGGTGTGAATTGTCCCTGCTTGTCTGTGACTTGATTGGTAGACAGAGTGGTGTGAATTGTCCATGACCCCTTTGTGACTTGATTGGTTAAACAAAGTGGTGTGAATTGTCCCTGTCTATTTGTGAACTTGATTGGTAGACAAATGGTGTGTATTGTCCCTGTTGTTTGTGACTTTGACTGGTAGACAAAGTGGTGTGAATTGTCCCTGTCTGTCTGTGACTTGATTGGTAGACAGAGTGGTGTGAATTGTCCCTGTCCTCTTTGTGACTTGATTGGTAGACAAAGTGTGTGGAATTGTCCCTGACCCCTTTGTGACTTGATTGGTAGACAATGTGGCGTGAATTGTCCATGTCTCCTTTGTGACTTGATTGGTAGACAAGGTGGTGTAAATTGTCCATGTCTGTCTGTGACTTGATTGGTAGACAAAGTGGTGTGAATTGTCCCTGTCTGACTGTGACTTGATTGGTAGACAGAGTGGTGTGAATTTTGTCCATGAACCCTTTGTGACTTTATTGGTAAACAAAAGTGGAGTGAATTGTCCCTGTCTGTCTCTGACTTGATTGGTAGACAGAGTTGTGTGAATTGTCCATGACCCTTTTGTGACTTGATAGGTAGACAAAGTGGTGTAAATTGTCCCTGTCTGTTTGTGACTTGACTGGTAGACAAAGTGGTGTGAATTGTTCCCTGTCTGTTTGTGACTTGATTGGTAGACAAAGTGGTGTGACTTGTCCCTGACCCCTTTGTGACTTGATTGGTAGACAAAGTGGTGTGAATTGTCCATGTCTCCTTTGTGACTTAATTGGTAGACAAAGTGGTGTAAATTGTCCATGTTGTCTGTGGACTTGATTGTAGACAAAGTGGTGTGAATTGTCCTGTCTGTCTGTGACTTGATTGGTAGAAGAGTGGTGTGAATTGTCCCTGTCTGTTTGTGAAATTGATTGGTAACAAAGTGGTGTCAATTGTCCCTGTCTGTCTGTGACTTGATTGGTAGACAAAGTGGTGTCAATTGTCCCTGTCCTTGTCTGTGACTTGATTGGTAAAACAAGTGGTGTGAATTGTCCCTGTCTGTTTGTGACTTGATTGGTAGACAAAAGTGGTGTTAATTGTCCCTGTCTGTCTTTGACTTGATTGGTTTAACAAAGCGGTGTGACTTGTCCCTGACCCCTTTTGTGACTTGATTTTGGGAGACAAAGTGGCGTGAATTGTCCATGTTTTCCTTTGTGACTTAATTGGTAACAAAGTGGTGTAAATGTCCAATGTCCCGTCTGTGACTTGATTGTAGACAAAGTGGTGTGAATTTTTCCCTGTCTGTCTGTGACTGTGATTGGTAGACAAAGACGGTGTGAATTGTCCCTGACCCCTTTGTGACTTGATTGGTAGACAAAGTGGCGTGAAAAATTGTCCATGTCTCCTTTGTGACTTAAATTGGTAGACAAAGTGGTGTGAATTGTCCCTGTCTGTCTGTGACTTGATTGGTAGAAAAGAGTGGTGTGAATTGTCCCTGACCCCTTTGGACTTGATTGGTAGACAAAGTGGTGTGAATTGTCCATGTCTGTCTGTGACTTGATTGGTAGACAAAGTGGTGGGGAATTTGTCCCTGTCTGTTTTGTGACTTGATTGGTAGACAAAGTGGTGTGAATTGTCCCTGTCTGTTTGTGACTTTTATTGGTAAAACAAAGGGGGTGTGAATTTTTACCCCCGTCTGTCCTGGTTTACTTATTTTGGGAAAAACAAAGTGGGGGTTAAATTTCCGTCCCGTTCCTCCCCTTGGTTTTTTGCAGGGTTGCCAAAAAAAAAACGGGGCCTATATTTTTGTTTCAGCCTTTTAAAAAAAATTTCACAGTTTTGGCCGAATTAAATAAAAACATTTGCTATGGGAAAAACGTAGAAGAGAAATTAGGGGAACCCTTGTTTTTGAATAAAAATACTTTTAATCATCTGTTTTCTTTCCAACAAGTTGAAAAGGCCCTATTAATTTTATTTGCAAATGTACATCAGGTTTGCTAGTTTTTTGTGTTTCTTCTTATTTTGTTTTTTTCCTTTTTTTTAATTGGTTTTTTTCTTTTTTATTTTCCCCCCCTTTCTTTTTTTTTTCCTTTTCCCCTTTTTTTCCTTTTTTTTTTCCCCTCCCCCTTTTTCTATTTTCCTTTTTTTTTCTTTTTTTTTCTTCTTTTTTTTTTGTGTCCCTGAAAACCCCCCTCCCCCAAAAAATTTTCCCCAAGGAGGGCCCACAGGTTCTGCCTTTTCCTCGTTTTCCTTTCCCCAAAAACAAAAACCAAGGGGAAACCCTTCCCCCCCCCCCTCCCCTTCCCCCCCCCCAACCTCTTTCCGTCTCCCCTTTCCCCCTCTGTTTTTTCTGTCGGGCCCCCTTTCTTTTCCCCGTCTGTTTTATTTTTTTACCCGCCCCCTCTGCCGGGAGCCCCCCTTTCCTGCCTGCCTTCCTGTCGCTGTCGTCATGTTTTTTCCCCTGTTTCCCCCTTTTTCTCCCCTCTCCTTTTCGGTTTTTTACTCTCTCTCTCTCTCAAACCCCCCCCCCCCACCCCCCCCTTCCCCCAACCTTTTCTCTGTTTTTGGGGTTTTTTTTTTTTTGCCCCCCCCCGGGGGGAAATCCGAAAGAAAACAATTTTGGGGGTTTTTCTCATTTTGGCTTTTTGTTGTTTTTGTTTTTTTGTTGATATAAAACCCCTTTAC
>CM065737.1:59926060-59951060 GCA_033310375.1 Conus canariensis
CGGTTAACAGAAACCTATTATGGGAGTGCCTGAGGAAATCTGGTGTGGATAGAAAATTGTATAATGCGCTGAGAGGAATCTATAATACCGTTCAAGCCTGTGTACGTGATAAATGCCTATTATCACAATATTTCAATTGTTCAAGAGGTGTCAAACAAGGTTGTGTGCTAAGCCCCCTACTATTTTCATTTTTCATCAATGAACTTGCTGTGGAGTTATCAAAACGTGGAAGACATGGCATTCAACTAATCTCTAGAGGAATTGAAATGTTTCTGATGTTATTTGCCGATGATGTGATATTGCTGTCAGACACTGTTATAGGGTTGCAAAATCAAATCAATGTACTTAAATCTGAAGCTGATAGAATGCAATTGGTTGTAAATCTAGACAAAACTAATATTATAGTTTTCCGTAAGGGAGGGTATCTCTCTGCAAATGAAATATGGTGGTATGGAAATGAGGAGATAAAGGTAACAAATAAATATTTAGGCATTGTTTTTACAACCAAATTAAGCTTGATGTCTGGCTGGACAGAAGTCGCTAGAAGGGGTAGAAAAGGGGTTATTGAAATTCTTCGCACCATGAGAAGATTGAATTCGATTGATTCTAATGTATTCTGGAAAATGTTTGATTCACAAATAGAACCCATGTTATCATGCGAGACAAACAGACCTTGGCGATGGATACAAGATGCCTCCTCTCAAGGCCTTCATGGATGACACTACAGTGATTTCATCCAGAGAAGACGAGACACGTCATGTGCTGGAGAGGCTGGACGACATAGTTGCCTCATCCAGAATGAAGTTCAAGCCAAAGAAATCACGGAGTCTCTCACTGAGGAAAGGAAAAGTGGCCGGATCTGTGGTCTTCAGTGTTGCCAACCAGGCCATTCCAACAGTCACAGAAGAACCAGTCAAGAGCCTTGGAAGATGGTATGATGATACGCTGAAAGACACACAAAGAGCAAAAGAAACCAAGCAGATGGCGGAGGAAGGCTTGGAGACCATTGACCAGTGTGGGCTCCCTGGCAAATACAAGGTCTGGTGTCTGCAGTTCATGCTGATACCAAAGCTGCTATGGCCTCTGATGATATACGACATCTGCACCAGCATAGTGGAGGCAATGGAAGCCAAAATCAACAAGTTCACAAGGAAATGGCTTGGTGTCCCACCCTGTCTGACTGACATAGCGCTGTACTGTCGCCAAGCAAAGCTGAAACTACCCCTGAAATCCATCCTGGAGGAATACAAAGCAGGGAAGATCAGACTTCAAAGCATGCTGGAGGACTCAGGAGACAAGGTGGTAGAAGCAATTAAGCCCCAGCTGAAGACAGGCAGAAAATGGAAAGTTCAAGAGGCGATGGATTCTGCAAAAGAAAGTCTCAAGATCAGAGAAATAACAGGACACACACAGACCAACAGACAGGGACTGGGGGTGACCAAAACTGAATGGTGGTCAAAGGCCAAAGGAAAAGCCAAAAGAGACATGATGATTCAGGAGATGAGAAAAGAAGAAGACCAAAAAAGACTCCAAAAAGCAGTCCAGCAGAGCCAGCAAGGGCAATGGACAACGTGGGAGAATGCACTCCAAAGAAGTCTCACTTGGAATGACATTTGGCACATGGCCCCTCTCAGGATCAGCTTCATTCTCAGATCTGCATATGACCTTCTGCCCTCAAATGCAAACCTGGTGAAGTGGGGGAAAACAGACGATCCTGCATGCCCCCTCTGCCATGAAAAACAAACAGTGGAGCATGTCCTAAGCTCATGTAAAGTAGCCCTGGCTCAAGGAAGGTACACATGGAGGCACAACCAAGTGCTCAAAGAAATTGTACAAGTTGTCTGGGCTAGTACCAACACCACACAAGGGAAAATCAGGACTCCAAAAGCACCCGCAACATTCTTCACGGCAGGAGGCAGCAAATCATGGCCAAGAACAACAGTGCCACTCGAAACATGCAGGCAGAGTCTGCTGGACGGGGCAGATGACTGGGAGTGCACTGCAGACCTCCCAGAATGGAAGAGTCACCCAGAGATCATCAGCAAGAGTGGCATGAGACCAGACATAGTAGTCCACTCTAAGTCAACCAAGCAGCTGATCATGATCGAGCTCACGGTGCCATATGAGAACAGAATGGAGGCAGCTCAAATCTACAAGACTGAAAAGTATGCTGATCTGGCAAACAGCCTGAGGAGAGAAGGCTATCAGGTCAAAGTCCTCACTGCAGAAATCGGAGCTAGGGGGTTTGTAGGAACGTCTGCATACAGCCTCATGAAACAGCTCTCAGTTGCAGGGAAGGAAAAAACCAGAGCCCTGAAAGCAATGGCAGAAGCGGCAGAGAGGTGTTCAAGCTGGATCTGGTCAAGGAGGAACAAAAGTGAACTTCATAAGGCTTAATTTCCCTACAAATATCAGGTGTCCCTGTGGCTCAGTGGTTAAAGCGCGAGTCATTAAGTGGAAAATGAGCATGTCCAGAGGGTCATGGGTTCGAATCCCAGCCATGGCTCGTCCCAAGATGGGAAAAAAAAGGGGCAGCAGAGGGACATCCGGAGTCATGAACCGGGTGTGGCCCAACCCCCCTAGAGTGTCAGGAGATAAGGGCCGAAACACTTGCTTGAAGGGGGCTTCTCTTCTGAGGACTCTCTGCTGCCACGCTCTCCACGAGTTTCTTTCTACTGATGCATGGGTAAACCATTGACTTCCGGGAATAGGCCGGAGGACGTCCGGGAAAGACCGGAGGACACTGGGAAAGACCAGAACCAAGGGCTCTGTGGGCTGGCTCCCCACTTTGCCTTAAACATGTGGCTACTAAAAATAAAAGGAAAAGATGCTCCCAGGATTCACCGAAAGGGGGAGAGAATGATGAATCCATCGGTGCTCAACCAATCATGACTGCAAATCCCAAACGGACTATGAACATGGACCAAATGGAATATCCATGTGTCTGTGGAAAGCGTTTCGCTACCACACGTGGCATGAAGATCCACAGAACAAAGATGGGATGTGTGAAGACTCATCTGAATGAGCAGCAGCGCACTGCATCAGCAGATAAGACGTCGGAAGACCAAGGCCAGGATTTAAACCACAGTGCCAAGGACATCCACGCTGTTGGTTCGGATGAGGAATTTGCACAGGCCCTCGATGCCAGGCGCCTGAAACTCAACCTGCCACGAGCAAACGAAACTGAAGATTGGGAGAAACTGGATGCAAAAATCGTCCAAAGACTCGATGCACTGATAGGGAAAAGCACCCTGGAACACAAACTAGCCACATATGGGGACATTGTGTATGCCACATGTAGAGACGCCTATGGAGCAAAACTACCCAAAGAGAAAACACCTCCAAAGAAATCCAGACGCCAAGAAAAGATGGACAAGATCAGGGTCCAAAAGAAAAACCTCAAGATGCAAATGAAGACCGCACTGCCAGCTGAAAAACAAGGCTTGGAGAAACTGTGGAAAGACCTGAAAGAAAAACACAGTGCCCTCAGCAAAGCGGAATCTGCGAGGAAGAGGAAGAGCAAAAAGAAGAAGACACAAGAGCGCTTCTTCAGAGACCCCTTCCAGTTTGCCAGAACACTGTTTGAGCAGCCAAAATCTGGGACCCTAAGTGTGGACAAAGGAGTTCTTGAGCAGCATCTGAGGAAAACATACTCTGATCCACAGAGCAAAGCACCACTCGACATTCAAGGTCTGGTGTGGCCAACCAACCCTGAGGAACAGTTCAATGGCAAGCCTCCAACGTTGGCGGAAATCAAGAAGGTGGTCGACAAAGCCAGAGCCAAATCATCACCAGGGCCAAACGGAATACCTTACCAGCTTTACAAGAAATGTCCCAAGGTGCTGGAGTGGCTCCACAGGCTGCTGCGATCGGCTTGGAGAAACCAGAAGATCAGCGGCCAGTGGATGACGGCAGATGGTGTGTACATCCCCAAAGAGCAAAACTCAACTGACATTAGCCAGTTCAGGCCAATATCACTACTGAACGTCGAAGGGAAAATCTTCTTCTCTGTCATGGCAGCAAGGCTGACCAAGTACCTGATGGAAAACAAGTACTTGGATGTGTCAGTCCAGAAAGGTGGCATCCCAGGCGTGGCGGGCTGTGTAGAACACGCCACAATGATCTGGGACGCAATCCAAAAAGCAAAAACAGAAAAGAGAGACCTGGACGTAGTGTGGCTTGATCTGGCAAACGCATATGGATCTGTGCCCCATGAGATGATACAGTTGGCTCTTGAGATGTACCATGTGCCAAAGAACATCCGCGACATGCTCAAGAAGTACTTCAATGGCTTCTCAATGCGGTTCTCTACCAAGGAGTACACAACAGACTGGATCAACTTGGAAGTGGGTATTGCAATGGGCTGTGCAATTTCCCCAATACTGTTCGTGCTGGCAATGGAACTCATCTTGAAAGCAGCAACAAACAACGCGAGACAAACAGACCTTGGCGATGGATACAAGATGCCTCCTCTCAAGGCCTTCATGGATGACACTACAGTGATTTCATCCAGAGAAGACGAGACACGTCATGTGCTGGAGAGGCTGGACGACATAGTTGCCTCATCCAGAATGAAGTTCAAGCCAAAGAAATCACGGAGTCTCTCACTGAGGAAAGGAAAAGTGGCCGGATCTGTGGTCTTCAGTGTTGCCAACCAGGCCATTCCAACAGTCACAGAAGAACCAGTCAAGAGCCTTGGAAGATGGTATGATGATACGCTGAAAGACACACAAAGAGCAAAAGAAACCAAGCAGATGGCGGAGGAAGGCTTGGAGACCATTGACCAGTGTGGGCTCCCTGGCAAATACAAGGTCTGGTGTCTGCAGTTCATGCTGATACCAAAGCTGCTATGGCCTCTGATGATATACGACATCTGCACCAGCATAGTGGAGGCAATGGAAGCCAAAATCAACAAGTTCACAAGGAAATGGCTTGGTGTCCCACCCTGTCTGACTGACATAGCGCTGTACTGTCGCCAAGCAAAGCTGAAACTACCCCTGAAATCCATCCTGGAGGAATACAAAGCAGGGAAGATCAGACTTCAAAGCATGCTGGAGGACTCAGGAGACAAGGTGGTAGAAGCAATTAAGCCCCAGCTGAAGACAGGCAGAAAATGGAAAGTTCAAGAGGCGATGGATTCTGCAAAAGAAAGTCTCAAGATCAGAGAAATAACAGGACACACACAGACCAACAGACAGGGACTGGGGGTGACCAAAACTGAATGGTGGTCAAAGGCCAAAGGAAAAGCCAAAAGAGACATGATGATTCAGGAGATGAGAAAAGAAGAAGACCAAAAAAGACTCCAAAAAGCAGTCCAGCAGAGCCAGCAAGGGCAATGGACAACGTGGGAGAATGCACTCCAAAGAAGTCTCACTTGGAATGACATTTGGCACATGGCCCCTCTCAGGATCAGCTTCATTCTCAGATCTGCATATGACCTTCTGCCCTCAAATGCAAACCTGGTGAAGTGGGGGAAAACAGACGATCCTGCATGCCCCCTCTGCCATGAAAAACAAACAGTGGAGCATGTCCTAAGCTCATGTAAAGTAGCCCTGGCTCAAGGAAGGTACACATGGAGGCACAACCAAGTGCTCAAAGAAATTGTACAAGTTGTCTGGGCTAGTACCAACACCACACAAGGGAAAATCAGGACTCCAAAAGCACCCGCAACATTCTTCACGGCAGGAGGCAGCAAATCATGGCCAAGAACAACAGTGCCACTCGAAACATGCAGGCAGAGTCTGCTGGACGGGGCAGATGACTGGGAGTGCACTGCAGACCTCCCAGAATGGAAGAGTCACCCAGAGATCATCAGCAAGAGTGGCATGAGACCAGACATAGTAGTCCACTCTAAGTCAACCAAGCAGCTGATCATGATCGAGCTCACGGTGCCATATGAGAACAGAATGGAGGCAGCTCAAATCTACAAGACTGAAAAGTATGCTGATCTGGCAAACAGCCTGAGGAGAGAAGGCTATCAGGTCAAAGTCCTCACTGCAGAAATCGGAGCTAGGGGGTTTGTAGGAACGTCTGCATACAGCCTCATGAAACAGCTCTCAGTTGCAGGGAAGGAAAAAACCAGAGCCCTGAAAGCAATGGCAGAAGCGGCAGAGAGGTGTTCAAGCTGGATCTGGTCAAGGAGGAACAAAAGTGAACTTCATAAGGCTTAATTTCCCTACAAATATCAGGTGTCCCTGTGGCTCAGTGGTTAAAGCGCGAGTCATTAAGTGGAAAATGAGCATGTCCAGAGGGTCATGGGTTCGAATCCCAGCCATGGCTCGTCCCAAGATGGGAAAAAAAAGGGGCAGCAGAGGGACATCCGGAGTCATGAACCGGGTGTGGCCCAACCCCCCTAGAGTGTCAGGAGATAAGGGCCGAAACACTTGCTTGAAGGGGGCTTCTCTTCTGAGGACTCTCTGCTGCCACGCTCTCCACGAGTTTCTTTCTACGGTGCTGAAGTTTGGGGACTTAATGAAAATAAACAAATGGAGAATATTCACACATTTGCATTAAAAAGATTTCTAAACATACCTTTACACTCATCAAATAAAATGTGTTACGGAGAGTCAGGCCGATATCCTTTATTTATTAGAAATTATATTAAATGTGTGAGATACTGGCTAAAACTAACTCGACTTCCACTAAATCGTATATGCAGACAAGCATATGAAATGCTTTTCAGACAAATGGAAATAGGAGTGTACAACTGGGTGTCGGATGTTAAAAAGGTTTTAACAGAAAATGGATTTGGCATTGTTTGGATTGCACAAGGGGTAGGTAGTGAGAAAATGTTTTTGTTTGAATTTAAGCAGCGACTGATTGATTGTTTTAAGCAAAATTGGCACTCCAGTGTGGTTGGAAATGATAAATACAGCTGGTACTATTCCTTTAAAGATTCATTATATCCTGAAAAATATCTCGGTGTAATAACTAATAAATGGCATAGGGACTCACTTGTCAGATTTAGAACAAGAACCTTAGGTTTATGTTCATGCAAAAGGTGGTTTACTTCAGATTCGATCATGAGTTCGGTATGCCCGTTATGTTCGAATGGTTTTGAAGATGAGATGCATTTCTTATTCGATTGTTGTGAATATAATGAATTACGAAACACAAGTAGTCTGTTTACTAAATACAACGCGCAAAGATATAACATAAGAAAAATACTGACATCAGAAAATGAAGACATTATTAGACCACTTGATGCGTTCATTGCGAAAGCAAATAATATTAGGAAGAAAAATTTAGGTTGTTAGTTATCAGATTATTTATCATGAAAATGTAACTCTGCAAGGTATCTATTATGTGTTATTGTTGTGCTGAAAGGAAAAGATAATAACTGTCACTAATTGTTGACTCATAGGTCGGTTGGTCGAAGATTATGACCCAGTACTAATGGATGTTTTTACAAAGCTGTTTGATTTTGCATTTATCTTCGATTATCGCCAGAAGTAATTTTGCATTTTGATTTATGATTGCGCTTCGTTGGCATTAGAGCCGAAAGAGCTATTGCCAGTAAATTCTTTGTCATTGTCATTGTCTCTCTCTCTCTGTCTGTCTGTCTGTTTGTCTGTCTCTCTGTGCTCGCGCGTGTGAGTTTGTGTGTGTGTGTGTGTGTGTGTGTGTGTGTGTGTGTGTGTGTGTGTGCGCGCGCGCGCGCGTGCGTGCGTGCGTGCGTGCGTGTGTGTACACGCGCGCACGTACCAGTAAATCAAGTCTTTTAAGGCCGTGTGGCCCATGTCGACAGACAGTTGAAGTGGCGGGATGAGCGTTTAGTGCCCACAAGAGTGACTGCAGTAGAAAGAAACTCGTGGAGAGCGTGGCAGCAGAGAGTCCTCAGAAGAGAAGCCCCCTTCAAGCAAGTGTTTCGGCCCTTATCTCCTGACACTCTAGGGGGGTTGGGCCACACCCGGTTCATGACTCCGGATGTCCCTCTGCTGCCCCTTTTTTTCCCATCTTGGGACGAGCCATGGCTGGGATTCGAACCCATGACCCTCTGGACATGCTCATTTTCCACTTAATGACTCGCGCTTTAACCACTGAGCCACAGGGACACCTGATATTTGTAGGGAAATTAAGCCTTATGAAGTTCACTTTTGTTCCTCCTTGACCAGATCCAGCTTGAACACCTCTCTGCCGCTTCTGCCATTGCTTTCAGGGCTCTGGTTTTTTCCCTCCCTGCAACTGAGAGCTGTTTCATGAGGCTGTATGCAGACGTTCCTACAAACCCTCTAGCTCCAATTTCTGCAGTGAGGACTTTGACCTGATAGCCTTCTCTCCTCAGGCTGTTTGCCAGATCAGCATACTTTTCAGTCTTGTAGATTTGAGCTGCCTCCATTCTGTTCTCATATGGCACCGTGAGCTCGATCATGATCAGCTGCTTGGTTGACTTAGCGTGGACTACTATGTCTGGTCTCATGCCACTCTTGCTGATGATCTCTGGGTGACTCTTCCATTCTGGGAGGTCTGCAGTGCACTCCCAGTCATCTGCCCCGTCCAGCAGACTCTGCCTGCATGTTTCGAGTGGGACTGTTGTTCTTGGCCATGATTTGCTGCCTCCTGCCGTGAAGAATGTTGCGGGTGCTTTTGGAGTCCTGATTTTCCCTTTTGTGGTGTTGGTACTAGCCCAGACTACTTGTACAATCTCTTTGAGCACTTGGTTGTGCCTCCATGTGTACCTTCCTTGAGCCAGGGCTACTTTACATGAGCTTAGGACATGCTCCACTGTTTGTTTTTCATGGCAGAGGGGCATGCAGGATCGTCTGTTTTCCCCCACTTCACCAGGTTTGCATTTGAGGGCAGAAGGTCATATGCAGATCTGAGAATGAAGCTGATCCTGAGAGGGGCCATGTGCCAAATGTCATTCCAAGTGAGACTTCTTTGGAGTGCATTCTCCCACGTTGTCCATTGCCCTTGCTGGCTCTGCTGGACTGCTTTTTGGAGTCTTTTTTGGTCTTCTTCTTTTCTCATCTCCTGAATCATCATGTCTCTTTTGGCTTTTCCTTTGGCCTTTGACCACCATTCAGTTTTGGTCACCCCCAGTCCTTGTCTGTTGGTCTGTGTGTGTCCTGTTATTTCTCTGATCTTGAGACTTTCTTTTGCAGAATCCATCGCCTCTTGAACTTTCCATTTTCTGCCTGTCTTCAGCTGGGGCTTGATTGCTTCTACCACCTTGTCTCCTGAGTCCTCCAGCATGCTTTGAAGTCTGATCTTCCCTGCAGAACACACTGCAGTTTATACACATCAGCTTGAGGGTAGAGCAGGTCACTTGACGTGGCTCGTTTAGTTTCCCACCTAACCCCAGCAACCCCTCCCCCCCCCTCCAATCCCCCTCCTCCTCTCTGATTCCCCCTCCCCCCTCCATCCCCCTCCCCCCATCCACACGTCTTCCCCTCTTTTGCACACACACACACACACACACACACGCACGCACGCACGCACGCACGCACGCACGCACGCACGCACGCACACACACACACACACACACACACACAAGAAAATCGACCTCGATCCAACTTCGATAGATCTGTGGCACTCTTTTGGAAACCGTTCGCAAAATACCCGGGGTGGGAATGGGAGGTAATTGAGCGGAAAAGGGGCGAGTGAGGGTCGGAGGGGAGGAACGGGGAGCATACAGCTTGACGACGGGCCTTTTAGGTAAAGGGTGGGGGGTGGGGTGGGGGGTGGCGTGGGTGGGGATGGGTGTGTGTGTGTGTTTGTATGGTTTGTGGTCCCATGGGTGAATAACGGTCTTGTTAGGTACCAATTGGATTCGACAAATCAGGTTACCTGACATCGATATGTTTTTTTCTTTTTATTGACCTGTCTATCTGTTTCTCATATTTCTGTTTACGTATATCTTTGTCTATATATCTATCTGTCTGTCTGTCTATCTATTCATCTAGGTTATCTATTTATCAGTCTGTCTGGCTATCTATGCCTAGATATTTTTATGTCTACCTATCTAGCTATCTGTCTGTCTGCCTGTCTGTCTAAGTTATTTATTTATCAATTTATCTGCCTATCTATGCCAGCATATTTCATTTGGTAGACAAAGTGATGTGAATTGTCCCTGTCTGTTGTGTGACTTGATTGGTAGACACAGTGGTGTGATTGTCCCTGTCCCCTTTGTGACTTGTTTGGTAGACAGAGTGGTGTGAATTGTCCCTGTCTGTTGTGTGATTTGATTGGTAGACAAAGTGGTGTGAATTGTCCCTGTCTCCTTTGTGACTTGATTGGTAGACAGAGTGGTGTGTAAATTGTCCCTGTCTGTTTGTGACTGGATTGGTAGACACAGTGGTGTGAATTGTCCCTGTCTGGTGACTTGATTGGTAGACAAAGTGGTGTGAATTGTCCCTGTCCCCTTTCGTGACTTGATTGGTAGACAAAAGTGGTGTCAATTGTCCCATGTCTGTTTGTGACTTGATATGGTAGACAAAGTGGTGTGAATTGTCCATGTCTGTCTGTGACTTGATTGGAGGACAAAGTGATGTGAATTGTCCCTGTCTGTTTGTGACTTGATTGGTAGACAAAGTGGTGATGAATTGTCCCTGTCTGTTGTGACTTGATTGGCTAGACAAGTGGAGTGTGGGTGTCAAGTTTGATGTCCCTGTCCTCTTTCTGACTTGATTGGTAGACAAAGTGGTGTGAATTGTCCCTGCCTTTTGTGACTTGATTGGTAGACAGAGTGGTGTGAATTGTCCCTGTCTGTCTGTGACTTGATTGGTAGACAGAGTGGTGTGAATTGTCCCATGTCTCTTTGTGACTTGATGTGTAGACAAAGTGGTGTGAATTGTCCCTGACCCCTTTGTGACTTGATTGGATAACAGAGTGGTGTGAATTGTCCCTACCCTTTGTGACTTGATTGGTAGACAAAGTGGTGTAAATTGTCCCTGGCTGTTGTGTGATTTGATTGGTAGACAAAGTTGTGTGAATTGTCCACTGTCGCCTTTGTGACTTGATTGGTAGACAAAGTGGGTGTAAATTGTCCCTGTCTGTCTGTGACTGATTGGTAGACAAAGTGGTGTGGTAAACTGTCCCTGTAGTCTGTTTTGTGACTTGATTGGTAGACAAAGTGGTGTGATTGTCCCTGTCCCCTTTGTGACTTGATTGGTAGACAAAATGGTGTGAATTGTCCATGTCTGTCTGTGACTTGATTGGTAGACAAAGTGGTGTGAATTGTCCATGTCTGTCTGTGACTTGATTGGCAGACAAAGTGATGTGAATTGTCCCTGTCTGTTTGTGACTTGATTGGTAGACAAAGCGGTGAGAATTGTCCCTGTCTGTCTGTGACTTGATTGGTAGACAGAGTGGTGTGAATTGTCCCTGTCTGCCTTGTGACTTGATTGGTAGACAAAGTGTGTGTGAATTGTCCCTGTCCTCTTTGTGACTTGATTGGTAGACAAAGTGGTGTGAATTGTCCCTGACCCCTTTGTGACTTGATTGGTAGACAAAGTGGTGTGACTTGTCCCTGTCTGTCTGTGACTTGATTGGTAGACAAAGTGGTGTGAATTGTCCCTGTCTCCTTTGTGACTTGATTAGTAGACAAAGTGGTGTGAATTGTCCCTGTCTCCTTTGTGACTTGATTAGTAAACAGAGTGGTGTGAATTGTCCATGCCTGTTTGTGACTTGATTGGTAGACAAAGTGGTGTGAATTGTCCCTGCTTGTCTGTGACTTGATTGGTAGACAGAGTGGTGTGAATTGTCCATGACCCCTTTGTGACTTGATTGGTAAACAAAGTGGTGTGAATTGTCCCTGTCTATTTGTGACTTGATTGGTAGACAAAGTGGTGTGTATTGTCCCTGTCTGTTTGTGACTTGACTGGTAGACAAAGTGGTGTTAAACTGTCCCTGTCTGTTTGTGACTTGATTGGTAGACAAAGTGGTGTGATTGTCCCTGTCCCCTTTGTGACTTGATTGGTAGACAAAATGGTGTGAATTGTCCATGTCTGTCTGTGACTTGATTGGTAGACAAAGTGGTGTGAATTGTCCCTGTCTGTCTGTGACTTGATTGGCAGACAAAGTGATGTGAATTGTCCCTGTCTGTTTGTGACTTGATTGGTAGACAAAGCGGTGAGAATTGTCCGTCTGTCTGTGACTTGATTGGTAGACAGAGTGGTGTGAATTGTCCCTGTCTGCCTTGTGACTTGATTGGTAGACAAAGTGGTGTGAATTGTCCCTGTCCTCTTTGTGACTTGATTGGTAGACAAAGTGGTGTGAATTGTCCCTGACCCTTTGTGACTTGATTGGTAGACAAAGTGGTGTGACTTGTCCCTGTCTGTCTGTGACTTGATTGGTAGACAAAGTGGTGTGAATTGTCCCTGTCTCCTTTGTGACTTGATTAGTAGACAAAGTGGTGTGAATTGTCCCTGTCTCCTTTGTGACTTGATTAGTAAACAGAGTGGTGTGAATTGTCCATGCCTGTTTGTGACTTGATTGGTAGACAAAGTGGTGTGAATTGTCCCTGCTTGTCTGTGACTTGATTGGTAGACAGAGTGGTGTGAATTGTCCATGACCCCTTTGTGACTTGATTGGTAAACAAAGTGGTGTGAATTGTCCCTGTCTATTTGTGACTTGATTGGTAGACAAAGTGGTGTGTATTGTCCCTGTCTGTTTGTGACTTGACTGGTAGACAAAGTGGTGTGTAAATGTCCCTGTCTGTTTGTGACTTGATTGGTAGACAAAGTGGTGTGAATTGTCCCTGTCCCCTTTGTGACTTGATTGGTAGACAAATGGTGTGAATTGTCCATGTCTGTCTGTGACTTGATTGGTAGACAAAGTGGTGTGAATTGTCCCTGTCTGTCTGTGACTTGATTGGCTAGACAAAGTGATGTGAATTGTCCCTGTCTGTTCTGTGACTTGATTGGTAGACAAAGCGGTGAGAATTGTCCCTGTCTGTCTGTGACTTGATTGGTAGACAGAGTGGTGTGAATTGTCCCTGTCTGCCTTGTGACTTGATTGGTAGACAAAGTGGGTGAATTGTCCCTGTCCTCTTTGTGACTTGATTGGTAGACAAAGTGGTGTGAATTGTCCCTGACCCCTTGTGACTTGATTGGTAGACAAAGTGGTGTGACTTGTCCCTAGTCTGTCTGTGACTTGATTGGTAGACAAAGTGGTGTGAATTGTCCCTGTCTCCTTTGTGACTTGATTAGTAGACAAAGTGGTGTGAATTGTCCCTGTCTCCTTTGTGACTTGATTAGTAAACAGAGTGGTGTGAATTGTCCATGCCTGTTTGTGACTTGATTGGTAGACAAAGTGGTGTGAATTGTCCCTGCTTGTCTGTGACTTGATTGGTAGACAGAGTGGTGTGAATTGTCCATGACCCCTTTGTGACTTGATTGGTAAACAAAGTGGTGTGAATTGTCCCTGTCTATTTGTGACTTGATTGGTAGACAAAGTGGTGTGTATTGTCCCTGTCTGTTTGTGACTTGACTGGTAGACAAAGTGGTGTGAATTGTCCCTGTCTGTCTGTGACTTGATTGGTAGACAGAGAGTGGTGTGAATTGTCCCTGTCCTCTTTGTGACTTGATTGGTAGACAAAGTGGTGTGAATTGTCCCTGACCCCTTTGTGACTTGATTGGTAGACAATGTGGCGTGAATTGTCCATGTCTCCTTTGTGACTTGATTGGTAGACAAGGTGGTGTAAATTGTCCATGTCTGTCTGTGACTTGATTGTAGACAAAGTGGTGTGAATTGTCCCTGTCTGTCTGTGACTTGATTGGTAGACAGAGTGGTGTGAATTGTCCCTGTCTGTTTGTGACTTGATTGGTAGACAAAGTGGTGTCAATTGTCCCTGTCTGTCTGTGACTTGATTGGTAGACAAAGTGGTGTCAATTGTCCCTGTCTGTCTGTGACTTGATTGGTAAACAAAGTGGTGTGAATTGTCCCTGTCTGTTTGTGACTTGATTGGTAGACAAAGTGGTGTTAATTGTCCCTGTCTGTCTTTGACTTGATTGGTAGACAAAGCGGTGTGACTTGTCCCTGACCCCTTTGTGACTTGATTGGTAGACAAAGTGGCGTGAATTGTCCATGTCTCCTTTGTGACTTAATTGGTAGACAAAGTGGTGTAAATTGTCCATGTCTGTCTGTGACTTGATTGTAGACAAAGTGGTGTGAATTGTCCCTGTCTGTCTGTGACTTGATTGGTAGACAAAGCGGTGTGAATTGTCCCTGACCCCTTTGTGACTTGATTGGTAGACAAAGTGGCGTGAATTGTCCATGTCTCCTTTGTGACTTAATTGGTAGACAAAGTGGTGTGAATTGTCCCTGTCTGTCTGTGACTTGATTGGTAGACAGAGTGGTGTGAATTGTCCCTGACCCCTTTGTGACTTGATTGGTAGACAAAGTGGTGTGAATTGTCCATGTCTGTCTGTGACTTGATTGGTAGACAAAGTGGTGTGAATTGTCCCTGTCTGTTTGTGACTTGATTGGTAGACAAAGTGGTGTGAATTGTCCCTGTCTGTTTGTGACTTGATTGGTAGACAAAGTGGTGTGAATTGACCCTGTCTGTCTGTGACTTGATTGGTAGACAAAGTGGTGTGAATTGTCCATGTCTCCTTGTGATTTGCAGGGCCATAAACACGTCCTATTTTAGTTTCAGCTTTTAACATGCACTGGCAATTATAAAACAGTTTGCTATGCATCTCGTAGAAGGAATTAGGAACCTTGTGCTGTGGTATATACTGAATCATCTGTACTTTCCAACATGTTGATGCATATTAATTGATGTGCACTGTACATCATGTAGCTAGTTGATTTGTTTCTTCTTATTTTGTTTCCTTTTTATTTTCATCTGTTCTTTTCCTTTCCTTTCCTCTCTTTCTTTCTTTTTTCTCTTCTTTCTTTTTTGTGTCATGAACTCCACGCCTTCCTTCGTGAAGGTCCATGGTCCACGAGGTTCTGCTGTCTCTCTGTTCCTCCACACACACACCTTACCCCTCCATCACCCCCCCCTCTCTCTCTCTCTCTCTGTCTGTCTCTCTTTCTCTCTGTTTGTCTGTCTGTCTCTCTTTCTCTCTGTCTGTCTGTCTCTGTCTCTCTGCCTGCTTGCCTGCCTGCCTGCCTGTCTCTGTCTGTCTGTCTCTCTCTCTCTCTCTCTCTGTGTGTGTGAGCGTAATCCGAACGAAAACTTTGAGTTGCTCATTTGGCTTTTTGTTGTTGTTGTTGTTGTTGATATAAAACCGTACTTCACTTTCGTAATTGTTTCACCTTAACTTGCAACCCCATTTGTCTATGGCTGTTCATGTTTACAAAGATTTTCATCCCTGACAAATCTCATGTTTGGTAGTTTACGTTTTCAGGGATTTTACATACTAGTCTGAATTGTTAACATTTGCGGGGGCTTTAAATGTCCTTTTTAGTGGGGGTGGGTGGGGATAGGGTGGGGGGACTATAAGTATCATTATAGGTTTTAATGTTTGCAAGGACTTTAAAATGTAACTTTTTGCTGTTTATGTTTGTTGAGACTTTAGATAATATTTTCTATTGTTAACCATTATTTTTTGGTTACTAGAGTTTGCAAGGACTTTAAACATGTTTTTTTTTTAAAAACTATGATTTCTAGTTGTTGGTGTGCACGGGGATTTTAAATATGATTTTGAGTAGCTAATATTTGTGAGGACTTTTTCTGCCCCGACCGGTTCCTACCCAGAGTTGAGTTTGCTGCGGACTCAGTTGGGAAGACTGGGACCACACAGTCGAGTTTCATCCACTTAATGGATGCGTTTCTGAGAGTGTTGCTCAAATTTCCTGACCAACACTGCAGGTGCCTGTATCTCTCGGGCCTGGTTGACGCCAGGATATATTATGAAAGGAAGCGTAGAGTACAGCCCTGTCATGTAGTCTCAGACCGAAATGGAAATCCGTAGCATCATCTAAATCATCCTCATTCTCATCGGTCAGCATTAAAAAATGTCTCAAATTCTGTGGCCCTTCATGCCCTGCTCTCATGGTGACCTCAATTTCGATGTCCTCTCCACGTCTGTGGCCTTGGTTTGGTTCCGTCGGGGTCACCGGTATCGGCGAGTCCATGGGGGCTGTCGTTGGACGGACGTGGTGGCGCCCTCCGGAGGGAGAGCTCACTCACGCCGGCTCCGCGACTAAGCAATTATTGTCGTCAGTAGGGGGCTTAGTAGGTGGTGTCCTGCGTATGTTAGATCAGAACAGGCGCCACTGAACACCACCGAAGTGACTCGGCAGCAGTGCAGTGTTTCCTCCGGTGGGTTGCCTCTTGATAACTTGACATTGACTGCTCCCTGTGGATTGCTGGCGCCGGGGCTGCGGCGGGGCCGACCGGGCTGTGGCTGTGGACGGGGTTTCGGAATGAGCGGCGTGGGTGCACTGCCTCTGAGGTGGCGCAGAAGTTGGGACAGCCAAAAAAAAAAAAAAAAAAAAAAAAAATATTTGTGAGGACCTTAATATTTAAACATTCTTTTTTAACGTTGATGTTTGCGGGGACTTTGAATACCTTTTTTGTTTATGTTTACTGGGAATGTTAACTATGTTTGATTGATGTTATTTGCGTGGACTTTATATATTATTTTTGATTGTTAATGTTTATGCTGACTTTAAATATCATTTTTGCTTGTTAGTGTTTGCAGGGACTTTAAATACAGTTTTCGGTCGCTAGTGTTTGGGGGGGATTTTAACTATCATTTATTTTTAATGTCTGCGTTGGCATTACATATGAGGTTTGATTTTACTGTTTGAAGGGACTTTCACTATAATTTCATTTTTATTGTTAATGTAATGACTTTAGATATCGTTTTGGTCGTTGACATTTGCAGAGACGTTATACATATCTTTTTTAAGTTCTTTATGTTTGCAGAGGTTTAAAATATTGTCATCTTGGGTTATCAATGTCTTCTGGCGTGAATTTTAAATATCATATCTGGTTGAGAGTGTTTGCGTGGATTTTGAACATCCTTTGGTTGTCAATGTCCGTTGAGAGTTTTAATATCAGTTTTGATTGGCAATATTTGCTAGGACTCTAAACATAATTTTAGTTGTTTACGTTTTGCTTAGACTTTAAATGTGGTTTTTGATCGTTAATTTTTCAGGGACTTCACATGTCCGTTTTGTTCGTCTGTGTTTGTGGGGACTTTAGATATTATGTTTGTTTGTTTATGTTTGCTCGGACTTGGAACATGTTTTGTTGTTGCTGTTATTGTTAATGTTTGTTTGGACTTTGGATGGTATTTTGGGTTGTTAATGTTTGCAGACACTTTTAATGTCATTTTTTTTTGGGTTAATTTTTGCGGCCACTTTAAATGGCACTTTAATAGTTTGTGTTCGTGGGGACATTAAATTTCCTTTGTATTTGATTGTTAATGTTTGGGAGAAATTCAAGTAACCTTTTTGGTTGCTAGTGGTAGTTTGAACTTTAAGCATACTTCTTGGTTGTTATTGTTTGCAGGGATTTTTAAATATGCTTTATGGATTTTAATATTTGAGAAAACTTTAGCTGTACTAATTGCATGATAGTGTTTGCGAGGATTCAAACATCATTTTCCGTTGCGAATCTGTTGTGATTGTTACTTGCCGAGACTTTAGCGAGCGTGACGAGTCGTCTGTCAGCCAAACAAAGCCTTGGATTTCTATTGTTAACCTGCACTTGTTTTCCCCCACTACTTCAGTGTTCAGCATTTGATTTATATCGTTTCCATTGTCACCTTCAACAGTTGGCGGCTAAAGGATGTTTATCACCCCAACTAATCCGGAATGGTAATGAAGTTGTCCGCAACCATTCTCTCTCTCTCTCTCTCTCTCTCTCTCTCTTCTCTCTCTCTCTCTCTCTCTCTCTCACACACACACACACACACACACACACACATAGAGTGCACGTGCGAGTGCAACCAAACACACTGGGCGCAAGACATGCACGCACGCTCGCATGCTCACACACACACGCACGCACGCGCGCTCACACACATGCGCGCACACACACACACACACACACACACACACACACACACACACGTACGCACGTACGCACGCACGCACGCACGCACGCACGGACGCTCATACACATGCGGACGCAAAGATTGATGGTGTGGTGAGGTGAAGGGAGTACTGGGGGAAAGGGATTCAGTGGGAGAAGAAAAGAGAAACATGGAGAATGACAGTGCAACGATGACAAGAAAAAGGGTCAAAGAGACTGGGTGGGCGGGGATGAGGGGTGGGGGATGGGGAAGGGGTCGTGGATTGAGGATGGGGGTGGGGGTGGGAATTTATGACTTGGGCATTTGAGGAAAATGTAAGGTCGACTGGGTTTCTAATCTGGCTGGTATTGTTGCGATTTTTTATGACCTCTGATTTTTAACCAAATAGATTCAGTTACCATTGAGGGTCTGCGGCTTCCGTTTGTGGAAGGTACTCAGCAGAGATTCATGGTTGAAAGGCTGAGTGTGCCGTGGCAATAACACTGGGAGAAGAGTCTTAAAAGAGAGAGAGAGGGGGGTGAGAGAGAGAGAGAGAGAGAGAGGGGGGGGGGAGAGAGAGGGGGAGAGAGAGAGAGGGGGGGAGCAGAGGAAGAGATAGAGGGGGGCAGGGGAGGAGAGAGAGAGAGAGAGGGAGAGAGTGAGTATGCATGTGTATGTGTGTGCTTGTGTACGTGCGTGCGCGTGTGTATGTGCGGATGTGTTCGTTTGCGTGTGTATCTATCTATCTATCTACATATATATGTATGTGTGTGTATATATATATATATATATATATATGTGTGTGTGTGTGTGTGTGTGTGTGTGTGTGTGACAGAGACAGAGACAGACAAACAGAGAGAGAGACAGACAGAGAGAGTGTGAGAGAGAATCCATCCCCTGTACAAGAATAGGAATGATAACATATTTACTGCTCAAAAGAATACTATATAGAACCGAAGTGTATATTCCATGCGTTATAGATTTCTGTAGCCAGAGATTTTACATCGACATGCGTCTCTGAGTTCAGTAGAACTATGTATGAGCGATATTAAGTAAGCCTCTAGCATTGTGTGGTGTTTCAACATTTATGAGTAGTATATTTTCAACATCAACATGATCTGAATGCAGATTGTTTTGATAGATGAATGTCATTGAAAACGTGACGTAAATTTATGTACGTCTCAAAATTCGCTAAGTGTTTTTTTTTTTTTTTTTTGCCGCTTCTCAGAAAAAAAAAGCGTGAATAGATTCGGAGAATATAAACATGCTGAAGACAGGCAGAAAGAGAATGGAGCGAGTTCCTGTCACAGTATGATACCGTTTTTTTTGGGTTTTTTGTTGTTGTGTTGTGTTGTGTTTTTTTAGTCGGGCTGTGCAACATGCACTTGCCTGTCAACGCTTCCCGGTCCTCAGACCATGTCATGTGTTATCTTTCTTTCTTTCTTCTTTTTTTCTTTTTCTTTCTTTCTTTTTCGTTCTTGCTTTCTTTTCCTTTCTTTGTTTCTTTCTTTCTGTCTTTCTTTTTCTGTCTTTTTTTTCTTTCTTTCTTTCTTTCTTTCTTGTCTTTTCTTTCTTTAATTCTTTCTCGTTTATTCATTTCTTTCTTCCTTCCTTTCTTCTTTCTTGCTTTTTTTCTTTTCCTTCCTTTCTTTCTTTCTTTTCTAAATTCTTCGTTTCTTTCCTTTTTTCTTTCTTTTTTTTTCTTTCTTTGTTTTCTTTCTTTCTTTTTCTTTTCTTTCTTTGTTTCTTTTTCTCTCTTTCTGTTTTTCTTTCTTTCTTTCTTTCTTTTTTGTCTTTCTTTCCATCTTTCTTTTTTATCGTTAGCAAATTCTGAGGGGAATATGCGAGTAAACATGTACCTGCACATTTAAATATCAACTGTTAGGTGACCAGACAGTCTTATTGAGTTCAAAGGTATGGAGAAACCCGCGACATACTCATCCACCGTCCTTCACAGGTAAGAATGCAGGTTCATGTTTAAGTACTTCCATGAAATGCTCACTGTGGGTCCACACTCGACAAAATCTCGGACAGCTAGACAAACAGACAGGCAGCCAGCCATGCTGACACAGAGACAGAGACGAACAGGTAGAAAGAGAGACAGGTACGTAGGATGTACAAGCTGCGACACCAGATCCCCCGAATATTTGGATACGAAAGGCTTGCCCGGGGCAGGGTGGCTGCATGTAGAAGACATCTCACAGAGCCAATATTGACAGAGACATGGCAGGTCTGAGTTGGTTTTCGAATCGTATAGAAGAAGTAAGCGGTAGACGAGCAGCGAGCGAGTGACACATTCGTGCTATGTGAACAACTGAGGGTCTACTGTGCGTGCAAGTGAATGAGCTAGCATAAGAAGATAGTGCAACCTACCAGGATAGCCATGTAACGATCAAAATAACTATCTCGAACACACACACACACACACACACACACACACACACACACACACACACACACACACACACACACACACGCACGCACGCACGCACGCACATACTAACTCTCTCTCTCTCTCTCTCTCTCTCTCTCTCTCTCTCTCTCTCTCTCTCTCTCTCTCTCTCGTTCCACTAAACATACAAATGAATCAATGAAACACACGTTGGGTTTTACTCTGTGTGTGTGTGTGTGTGTGTGTGTGTGTGTGTGTGTGTGTGTGTGTGTGTGTGAGAGAGAGAGAGAGAGAGAGAGAGAGAGAGAGAACACCACATTCCTCGGATACTGTACTGATATGACACAGGGAGGGTTTTCATTAATCGTTATTACCTCTGTTCTTCTGGTCTTGCCTCTTACCTAGGGATTTTTCTTCCCCCCCCCCCCCCCTCCCCGGTCTACCTCCCGCCTTTTATCTCCATCCCAGCGCACCTGCCCGTTCACCCCTTCCCCTCCTCTCGACCCAACACACACACACACACACACACACACACACACACACACACACACACACACACACACACACACAACACACACACACACACACACACACACACACAACGCCCCTTTTGCGCTTTTACATTGGATAACGTTACACCTGCGCTATGAAATCTCCTTGGTGTTGCTTTAAATTCTTTTGTTTTCATTATTTTTTTTTTTCCTTTTTAATGTTTGAAGGCCATTTAAGAATGCGTTTCAAGTAAATATGGTTTTTTGTTGTTCTCTGAGCTGTTGTTCTGCGTTAGTTATTCCATTTCCAATCACTTTGTTTTTATTTGTTTGTGTTATTGCTCGTATCAGTGCTTGTTTCTTGGTTGTTGTTTTTGCTATTACTATCATTATTATCATCATTGTTATTGTCATGTCATTGTTATAATTATTATGTTGTTGTTGCTGCTGCTGTTGTTGTTGTTGCTGCTGCTGCTGACGTTGTTGTTTTAATAGGGTATCTGTGTAAACGTGTAACCATGTTTTAATGCTTGCGTGGTGTAATTTAGAACCAATTTAGTAGAAACATAAAGACAAGTATGACAAAGTGGTTCACAACGCCAATACTTTCAGTCGTAAAATGAAGTACTAAAAATGGCTCTTGCGTCGTGTCATTTAGTAGTTGTTTAGTACAATAGTAAATGTCAATGAAAGGTAAAAAAAAAAAAAAAATGGCTAACTAAGCCAATAATGCTTTCACAGTCGTAAAACACACACACACACACACACACACACACACACACACACACACACACACACACACACACACACACACACACGTACACTCACACACACACACACTCACATGTCACAGTCGCTGTCATTATCTGACTGGTAGAACCGCTCAGTTCAACAAGTTCACATCACTGACCACATATGTGATGAAAATGTTACACAGGATTCGCCTCAGTGACCACATATGTGATCAAAATGTTACACAGGGTTTGCCTCAGTGACCACATATCTAATCAAAATGTTACACAGGGTTTGCCTCAGTGACCACATATGTGATCAAAATGTTACACAGGGTTTGCCTCAGTGACCACATATGTGATCAATATGTTACACAGGGTTTGCCTCAGTGACCACATATGTGATCAAAATGTTACACAGGGTTTGCCTCACTGACCACATATGTGATCAAAATGTTTAACAGGGTTTGCCTCAGTGACCACGTATGTGATCAAAATGTTACACAGGGTTTGCCTCACTGACCACATATGTGATCAAAATGTTACACAGGGTTTGCCTCACTGACCACATATGTGATCAAAATGTTACACAGGGTTTGCCTCACTGACCACGTATGTGATGAAAATGTTTCAGAGGTTGTTGCAAAATGAGGCGACTGCAGGCGGAAATCTAAACAAATCGTAAAAAAAAAAAAAAAATAGTGAAGTACTGCATCCGCCAAACATGAACACACGAATCACAAGACAAAACACGACGCGTTTCGACCACTTAGGTCTTCCTCAGGCAAGACAAACAACACTGAGGACAACGAAAATGAAGAACGAGCAATCACTTATCTTTGGCGTTGAATCAACGCCCATCGTGCGCCGAATTTGATGAGATAAGTGATTGCTCGTTCATTTTCGTTGTCCTGAGTGTTGTTTATCTGGCCTGAAGAAGACCTAAGAGGCCGAAACGCGTTAGGTTTTGTCTTCTGATTCGTGTGTTCATGTTTGGTGGATTCAGTACTTACATTTTTTAAAAATGGTTTTGTTTCAGAGGGTTTGCCTCGTGACCGCGCACCTGATAAAAATGTGTCAGAGGGTTTGCCTCGTGACCACGTACCTGATAAAACTGTGTCCGAGGCGGTTCGCCTCGCTGACCATGTATGTGATTAAAAAAAATGTTCCAGGGGGGATCTCCTGCCTGGAGTGCAACGCCTACTTCCAGGGCCGGCGCGGCACGTCGTGTGACCAGCCCCACAACCGAACGGACTGCTTCGCCTGCATGAAGGTGATCACCAAGGTGCAGATGAACGACGGCTGGCTCATCAGAAGAAGTACGTCTTCACGCTCCTGGGAGGGGGGCTGGCTGCTAGGGGGCGTTGACGGGGTTGGTGTGCAGGTTTTTTTTGAAGGGGGGGGGGGGGGGGGGGGGGGGTTAGTTGATTCCGTTTGGTTCGGGTTGGGTTGAATGGCTATGTTGGTTGGGGGTAGAGTTGAGTTGAATTGGTTTATACTGGGTTGGGTTGATTTGGTTGAGTTGAATTGGTTGGGTTGAGTTAGGTTGGTTTATGAGGGTTTGGATCGGTTTACGCTGAATTGTGTTTGTTTATGCTCGTGTGGATTTGTTTATGCTGGATAGAGTTGGTTTCGTGCTGGATTGGGGTTGAATTGGTGTACAGCGCAAAAGTTTGTGCTGGATGGGGTTGAATTGTTGTATGCTGGATTGGTCGGATTGTGCTGGATCGGATCGGTTTATGTAGGAAATGTTTCGTTTATGCTGGACCACGTTGCTTCGGTTTATACTAGATCGGGGAGGGGGAGGGGTTGGGTTCTTCTCTCCCCCATCCCCCACCCCGCCCCCATCCCATCAGATTGGCTTATGCTGGATTGGGTTGATTTGTGTCGGATCACGTTTGTTGTTGTTGTTGTTGTTGTTGTTTTTCATGTTTGGATAAATTTGGGTTCGGTTGTACTGGATTGGGTTGGAATGGTTTATGTTGGATTGGTATATACTGGCTTGGGTTCAGTAGGCTGGTTTGTGCAGGATTGGTCTAAGTTGGGTGGGTGGGTCCTGGATTGCTTTATGCTGGAGTTGGAAGGGCTGGGTTGTTTTGGGATGTATTAGGCTGATAGAAAATGAGGATGATAACAGTAAGCTGTAAATAACGAACTGGTAGGGCAACTCTTGCTCCTATCATGACACAAACACACGTCCATAACTCCAAACGAATGCTGCTTACGACACCAGATTGTCTATCAGAAATGACGACACAGAAAACACAGAACGAACAAGGAGACATGCTCTGTGTTCCTCCTTGTTTGTTCTGTGTGCTCTGTGTGGTCATTTATGGCCAGGCAACTCGGTGTCGTCAGCAGCATTCGTTTGGAGTTATGGACGTGTGTTTGTTTCAGCATGGAAGAAAGAGTTACCTAACTTGTTTGTATCAGGTCGAGTTGGGTTGGTTTATGCTATCTGGGCAGAGTCTGGCTTTTGCTGGTATGAGCGTAAGTTTAGTGAGTTGGACTGTGATGTGCTCTGCATTGTACTGAATTATGTTACGTCGTGTTGTAATCTGCTCCATGTTAATTTGTTCGGGGTTCGTGGCTTGCTCGGGGGTTCGGTATATACTGATTTGAACAGTACTAGATTGCAAACCTGTTGAAGTGACTGTCTTAAGACATGTTTCTTTTCTGTCGCTACTTTTCAGCATCCGAGGTGAACACCAAATATTGTGTGCGGGTCGCCAACAGCCCGGGTCTGAGGGAGGAGGGGTGCTACTACCAGGTCAACAACGGAGGATACACACAGCGCTGCTATTGTTACTCCGACGGCTGCAACAAAGCGACGTCACTGCTGCAGTCTTCGTCTCGACTGTGGATTTACACGGTTGTTTCCCTTGCACTGAGCGCTTGGTGGATGCGGTAGTTTTTTTTCTTCACCTCACAAGTTCGTCGATCGTCGAGAGTGTGGATTATGCCTGTGGTGTTTTGTGGTGATTTTTTTTTTTTCTTAACGGGTGAAAAAAAAAGGGAGCAGAGTTCGTGGACCACTGTAACTCTTCGACATCAGGAGTTTCGACTGATCCGACAGCCTACTCTTACATTATGTTTTCGTAACTATTAAATTCAATCCAGTCTTATTTCTCAGTTGGGTCACTGCTCTCTCTCTCTCTCTCTCTCTCTCTCTCTCTCTCTCTCTCTCTCTCTCTCTCTCTCTCTCTCTCTAGCGCGCGCGCGCGTGACATTCAGCCAAACGGACACCTCTGTCTGGCATACTGGTTGGAAAAATAGGGACATTTTTCTTTTCTTTTCTTTTCTTTTCTTTTCATTACATCACTTTTGGCCAACAAGAACTGTAAACTTTTAATATTGCTCTTTTTGTTTGCTTATTTGTTTTTAGGAGACCGAAGACGTGACGATTTTTTAAACATGATTTTCCCCCCTTCTGTCTATGTGTGTTTAACAGAATTTTCCCCTCTTCTG
>CM065737.1:59956060-60000857 GCA_033310375.1 Conus canariensis
GTACACTTCAGGATGTGAGAAGTGCGACTTCTTTTCACCATTTGACGGTAAGATCTTATTTCAGAGCCTCTCCGCCTTGCCCTTCGTGTCGAATTGTTTATTGGCACTCTCACGCCAGAACCTCGACACAAGAGAACGAATATTGACTGAAAAAATTTCAAAGCTTCAAAAATTTGCCTTTAGTGATAGTGAATTATGTTCAAGGCCGAAAGTAAATTATACGTGTGTGTGGTTCGTTCCTGCAGGTAATTGGGATCTAGAGTCAAGTGCCATTATGGTTAATTAACTTAATTCCTTATTTCCTAACTGCTGCCTACAATTCCAGGATTAATGTTAATTTTTATTCTGGAGTTCTCATAATTTGAATGATTATTGTAAATGTGCTAATAGATTTATCATGTAAAACGGAAAGTCATTAGTGTTTCCTGTACAATTGTTCAAAAGTGATGGCAAAATTAGCCACTGTCCAAAGAAGGGTAAAGACTCGAACTTAAGGTCAAACAAAAAGGGAGGGGCATTCCATCATTCTCTTTTTCTTTCTTTTTTTTTTTTTTCCTTTTTTTTGATTTTCAAAGTGAGGCAATTGCATATGAAAGTGAAAATTGAAAAAAAAAAAGAAATTGCTGTACTACCAGACAAAAGAACAAACAAATCACAAAACAAACACTACACATTTTGACCCGTTTCATCTTCTTCAGGCAAGACAGACAACATTCAAGATAATGAAAACAAAGCATGCACACTGCATAATGTTTGTGTTGTAATTTGTGTGTTCTTTCATCTGGTGGAGTAATTTTTCATTTAATTTTGTTCCTTTTATTATATCAACACCCATTATCAAAGACTTAAGTAGGTAACTTGTCATAGAGAGCACTTTATGTGCTCAAGATTTGTTTTAGTATGAATTCTCAGCCTGAAAAAAATTACAAAAACCACTCAACTGAGCTTACTTTGATAAACCATTATTGAGAGTGGCTAGTCTTTGTTCTTCCTGAATGTACCAACATCCACCTAACAAAACTAGTACAACATGATATTGCATTCTTCAATAGTTTTCTTGTAAATATTCATTCGGCTGAAAAAATATTCAGCATTTGGGGTGGGGGGTGTCGGTGTGGTGGGGGGGGGGGGGGGGACAGAGGGGGGTGGGTGGGGCAGGGGGAGTACCATATGTTAAGAGAAGCTTCATTGACTGCATCAAACAGGTTGTTAGGCTTTAGACCGAATTAGAGTGAACTGAAAAGAATACCCCCACTCACTCGCGCATGCATGTGCACACATGCATACACGTATACACATTAAGCACATGTGCGCATTCTGACACACATACACATACACTCGCACGCACACTACCACACACACACACACACACACACACACACACACACACACACACACATTCTAGGCACAGCCAGCCATGTAAATACACAAATTACAATGATGGTAAGACTGTTCAGATGTTCATCAACTTTACCATGTGAGGGATAGAATTGTTGCTGGCACCAGTCACGCATAGATGTTTTTCTTCTGTCAAGCTGTTCTGTAAATACTATGAATGAAGTGTCATTGATCTGCTAGCCCCGTATGTATGGAAGTTTGAATGGCCACTGGCACAACCTTTTCAATGAAGTAATTGAGAGTTAGATCAGTTTGGGCGCCTAGCCCTCCGACATTTTTTAATCACAAACTGTGAATTAACAAACATGTAGATTGTATTTTGCTCTGAGCTCTGAGATTTTACTCAGAGTTGGTGAAGATTCGTAAGACTGCTAGCTTTGTGGTGCCATCAAGCTCACGCTAAAAATAATGTGTTCTGCTAATATACAGTGGCTGTATGGTAGAATCAGTGAAGCCAGACAGAAAAGAAAGACTGCAAGCTATCTGGTGCCATCAACCATGCCCTAAAGATAACGCATACTGCTAGACAGTGGCAGGTTAGCAGAATCAGTGAAGCCAGAGAGAAAAAGACTGCAAGCTGATATTACAGAGTAGAATCCTGAATCAAACCTAGTTTTATTGTACTGTCTGAAAGGTGGTACTAGAAGAACATGTGATGATGAAGGATGTCGGTGAGTGCTTAGGAAGAGAGATTCAGGGGAGCTGATTCAGTCTTACCATCCATGCGCTGAAACATGTTTGCACTCTGAGTCTGACATAAGTTCAGATGTACATCACTTGATAGGTCAGAGTGTGAGCTTTTGAGAGTTCGCTTGACATTGGAACTGGAAACTGCGTTTCATCAGCAGACAGGTTTATGACCATGGTGATCATCCACATGCATGATGCTTGGTGACATAATAGAGTGAAATGTAATTAATTTACATTTTATGATTGCAGTGAAAGGATCTAAAGTATAAAAACCATTGAAATTATACAGCATCTTTAGAAACATCAGCTGGTGTTACATCATTGAAACAAAACAAAGCAAAACAACAACAACAAAAATCATGCTCAAATTTGCGGTGAAAGCCATCAATGTCTGGCACATAATCAGTAGCCAAAATGAAACCTGTGTCTCTCTACAACACGAATGGAAATCAGAGCCGTAATACAGTGACAGTGGCTTCATTTCAGTGCCCAATAGTTCCAGTTACTGGATTGAACAAATAAATAAGATATTTCTAGTTTCTGTGATGTCCCAGCTTAAGGCATTTATTCTCACTGTTAACGTATCTATATTTGATAATTCAGGTCGCATGATTTTAATAGCTGCTTCATGTCAAGTACAGTCTTGGTCCCCAGTGGCACACTGCTTTATAATGCTTAATGTCAGGGTCGTTGCTTCATGTCAAATCTTCACAATTTTAGAGGAATATTTTGTCTCCAGTCTGATGTTAGCTTGTTTCAATTGTTTCCATTTTTACTCGTGTATCGGTGTGTGTGTGTGATAGAAACCATTGAGCTGAATGGCTTGTTAAGTGTGAAGATCAGAAGAATAGAGACTGATTTAATGTTCATGGTTGAGTCAGCTGGCTTTATTTCAGACAAACTCACAAGCTTGCCCCTCATGCACTCACTCCCTGTCAAGGGAGCCAGAATAAACGGTTGAACGACTCTAAACAGTTCAGAGTGTGAGAGGATAAGAGGATATATATAGACAGATGAGAAAAATTGGCATGGACACATATGCAACACTTGGCTTCAAATGTTTGGGTGCGAATCAGTCAAGGGAGGCAAATTATCCACTCTCACGAGGGCCTTGACACACAGGTTGTTTGAGCAAGAACAGAATGGGACCTGAAGACCTCCAGTTTGAAGGATAGGAGTCCCTCTGCTGTCCCAGCCTGTACTGGTTGTGAAGTGCTGAGCTGAGGCTGTTGTCGGGCTGGTCTGGAGGTATGTGGGCAAAGGGGTTGGTAGACGAAGAAGATTTTTTTTAGTAAATATTGTGTGAGGATATCCGGATGTTTTGGAAGTTGCTGAACATTTCAGTGTCCATGGAAGAATGTAGTTTGAAGGATGCCTATTGTGGAAGAGAATACTGCTGTAGAGAGATTCATAGCGGAGGCGAGCGTAGCCAGGACAATGGAGAATCCAAGATGCATGACAGAGAAGCAGGTCAGAAAAGGGTTGGAGGGAGGGAACTTCGCTCCAAGTGACTGAAGTGAAAACGAATCTCTACATGTAAAAGGTGGTGTTGAAGAAGAGAAGATGATGACTGAAGTCAAAAACTTGAAGGGGGAAAAACAAACAGACGAAGACTCCTCTTGCTAGTCTCGGACAGGAATGCATGGAAGACCTTATTGAGTGATTCAGCCCTGGTACCAGGCGACCCAAGGCATCACCTTCACCTTCTGCCTGTCCATGAACAACAAGCATTCAGTAGTGACCTGTCCGTGTGACACAGATGGAACTGTGGTGTGTTGCGTTAGTGTGTGTGTGATTGTGTGGGAACCTGGTCAGGTAAGAAAGCAAAATCATGTCATTTTATTTATCCATGGATCAGGTAGTATTGATCTGTTGTGTTTTCATTGACCTTTTTTATGTATATTATTTAACATTTTCATGTGTATTTATAAATGGAATAGAAACTGTATTTCTAGTTTGGAGTCTTGTCAGAAGAGAACTTGAAATGAATGCATGACAGCCTGTTCTCAGAGACAGTGGAATGTTGGTGGGTGCGTGAGTGCGCATATGTGTGCAGGCTATGGATACAAAGCTACCATTGGTATGCTGAACTTGACTTTTGCAACAGCAAATTCACTTAGTATCATCACAATTTCTCCCCACCTGCACACACACACACACACACACAGTCGCGCGCGCGCGCGCACACTCACACACACACACACACACACACAGGCGCGCGCGCACACACACACACACACACACACACACACACTTGATGTCAGTGTGAATGAAAAAGTAACTCTGATTGTGGAGATCTAAATCAATTTCATTTTTACTTTTAAACAAAAATGTATGATATCCATGATTTAGTTTAATTTCGACTACCAGATTTGAACCGGTCACTCAGCTGGGAAACAAGCACTTAGTTTAATTTCATATCTTCATCAGCAGATAAATTCTCGTCGGTCGTAGTTCAATAACATTGTCATACCTTTAAGAAAAAAAAAAAATGTAAGAACTAGTTTATACATAATGTAGCTGTCATTTTATATCTCTTTTAGTGCATGAAGTGGATTGTTTATGTTTCTACATCAGTAGGTGAGACTTGTGGTCTGATAAGCATGACCATGAACTGTTTTAGTCATACGTTGTCGATTGATTGTTCAAATGCTGTATGTTTATAGCTGTTTTTTTGTTTGTTTTTTTTTGTTTAAACAGCCAAGCTTTGTCATGATAAAAGGGCTTTGTGTGTCTTCTCAATTGTCCAGGGGAAGGTTCAGGAAAAGAAAATATATGTAAATCTTTTTAGCAGATAGACTAAAAAAAAATCATGAATCGCTGCTTTAATCTCTGCTTTTTTTGTATACATGTGTGTTGGAGGCATGATGTTTTTGAGCATTATGCTGCTTGTACTGTTCCTTTTCAAGTTAATGTATGCTGGTGTTCAGAGACTGAGAAGTTTTGTCGTGCTGAATAGTCATTCTTTGAGTCGTCTGCTGTAAATTTCCATCTGTAGTGGCTGACTGTGATGAACACTATAGTTTTTTTTTCAATTTTTCCAAGAGAAGCGTTTTCCCCAAGCTGGTCTTGTGCCACCCATGATTACTGTGTGAGTAATGACAAGGCGGTTGCTTGGATTAGGGTTCTTTATTTTGAAGTTTGAAATGGCTAACATTATGGCAGTGTTTGTAGTGTGTCCATTTCTAAAGATGATGCTTGTGTTTGTCGTTAGATTAACTCGGGTCATAACATCATTGGAGAAAAATTAACATATATATACATATTGCATGATGCAACTTTTCCTTATGGCATTGCTCTAAAATGTCTTAAGCAACACCAGCACTGTATGTTGCTTAAAAAAAAACAAACAGAGGAGAACTGATACATGTACCACAATTGTATGTGCATTTCAAACAACAGTCCTTACATTTCTGTGAGTAGTCGAGGTGTGCACAGTACGGTATTAATGCATATGCATTCATTGATCAATGTAAGAATTTTTAAAGGGATAGGTTTTACAGATTTTTATGCTAATTTGACAGTATATAGACAGGTGATTAGAATGGCTAATCCTGTAATTATGAGAAGGTAGAACAACAGTCGGCATATATTACTGAACTACAGATCACACATGACTTCTGATTTTGATTTTTTCTTTCATATTGTGACTATAGCTATAGAAGATTATTTTTGAAAGTCAAGAATCACTTGATTGTAAAGCATTTTTTGTGAACACCATACACGGTTTCTTGTGATCATAACATTAGATTGTAAAGAAAACGAATTCATTTTTCCCACATTGTTTGGAATTCAAACAGTGTGGTTTGCATACATGTACATGATCATGGGGGCTGAAGATTGCATGGAGTTGGTCACTAATGCAGACTGTGAGATACGTATTCTTACAAACCCAGACAAGTAGGCAGAGATCAGATGTCCATATGAAATATTCATTTTCTCATTCAAATACAGCAGTAACAGAGTGCAGATCAGGTTATATTGATAGGGTCTATGCAACAGAAAAATATATGTAGACCATTCTGATATATAACTTAATATTAGAAAAAAAAATCATGCTTTATGAAACTTGATTTGTTGTAAATTGATTTTCATTTTCATGCTGTACAAAGTTTAAAAAAAAAAAAAAAAAAAAGAAGAAAAATTAAACAATGATTTGATAACAGAAGTTGCTGATAATTTCAGGTCAACAGGATGTCACAAGGCACATGAAATTAAGCGTTTTTTTTTTCTCTGAAACTGTTTATCTAATACATATGTAGTGACGCACGGATTCTGTGCACATAGGCGAGCTCAGCGGAAGTGAACCTCGCGTGAGAAGTGTTCACTGACAGACAGGTAAACAAGCAGACGAACTCCGAGAGAACGGCACATGGGCTCGACGACAGCGGACCGGCTAGCTTATAGCCTAGTTAGTTGAAGGAGCTGCGTCGTGCTGACATTGACGCTAGTGACAGACCAGTGCTAGGGCGTCCAGTTTATAGGAGACACTTTAACCCTAACTCTGCGACAGACCAGCCGTAGACGGTCACAACGGCTTCGACGGTCCCGACAGTACCAACCACTGCTACTGTGCTAGGCCCGGAGACTTGACAGTGATTGTGACAGATTCGACTGTGGTAGTTGGTGCCATTGAAGGGCTTGGGAAAGAATCCTGACGAAACCCGGGAGCCAGTGTCTGCACTGACCCGGTAAGGTAGAGGGCGTGCGTGTGAATGTGCAAGTAGTAGCAGTACTAGTAGTTGTAGTTGAGGGCTGGCGCAAAGCCAAGGCCTCTTGGCCTTTTAATGTTATTAGTGAATTTTATTTCAAAAGGAGTTGCATTCCACAGTTTTACAACTGTTAGAAAAACAAACTGTTCTTTTGTTAGTATTTTTTAGTGTAGCAAAGATTTTACCTTCTGAATTCCATGTTATACTAGCTTGCGGAAAGGAAAAAAAAAATGTTTCAATAAATAAATTGTCCATCCCATTCATTATTTTGTACACCTGTAATAGAGAGTGAAGTTTTAAGAACTTAAATCTTTCTTGGTAACTCATTTTTACATTCCATAATTGACCTAGTTGCCCTTTGTACATTCTCAATCATTTTTGTCTTATTGAATAAGGATTCCAAACATCTTTTGCATATTCTAAATGAGGTCTAACAAAAGCCTTATATATCATTAAAAATGTATGTTTATCCATGAATGAAAATGTTCTTTTAATAATTCCTATAGTTTGATTAGCCTTATCTACTACTATTTTGATGTGCGGGTCAAAAGAAAGATCGCTGTCAAATGTAACCCGCAAATCTTTTTCAGTTTCAGTTCACTCACACCAATTTTCTGTACATCATTTTCATGAAGTGCTCACGTCTAACATTCTTCTTACCAACATGCATTATATGACATTTTGAAACATTAAAATGTAAATTCAAAGTGTCTGACCAGTTTTGTAGTTAGCAAATCCTGTTGAATTAAATTACCATTGGCAACCCTGTCATATAGTTTTGTATTGTCAGCAAAAATTTTGCAAGTACAATGTAGCGAATCAGGTCAGTCATTAATAAATACTGTATACAGGATTGGACCCAATACCCTACCCTGTGGGATTCCGCTTTTTACTTTTGTTTCTTCTGATTCAGCATTACTCTTACCCTCTGCTTTTGATCATATAAAAATTTTTGAATCCGTGTATTGCGACTGATCACTGGAGGGATGAAGACTACCCCAATCCAAGCCATGGAGAAGCTTACTAGTCTACATTCCCTCGAAGACAGACGCGAGGAGAAGGTTTTCATCCACAGTGAAAAGTTACTGCGTATGCCTACCCACCCCATGCACACCGAGATGCAGAACCCCACCAAAAACAGGCTAAAGAGAACAAGTTTCAACCACCTGTCTAAGAGCCTGCATCGCAGCAATGAAGACCTGCTGCCTGTTTCACCAGCCGAAATGGAGATGCTTCCAAATTTTGAGGAACCAGACAATCACCTGGAAGATGTCGCAATCATCACCGAAGTTCCTGGCATTAAAAGAATGGACCGTCAAGCCCCTCAAGTAATGAAAGCTCTAGCACAGGAGATGATCGCCAACCAATACAACCCCAGTGAGTGGACCCACGTCTTCACAGATGGATCCTCAGAAGGAGCAGTCAAGAATGGAGGAGCAGGGTTCTTCATCAGACACACCAATGGAAGATTGACACACAAGGCCTTCCCTACTGGAAAGATCTCCTCCAACTACAGAGCGGAGGCAATAGCACTGCTCCACGCAGTGAGGATCTTTCTGGAACCGGCCAGCCCATCACAGAAGGTTGTCTTCTTCACAGACTGCCGATCTCTGCTGCAGGGACTTCAGAACACAAGAAATGAACAACATACGCAAGACATCAAGGCTGCCCTCCATGAACTCTCAAAACGGTCTGTCATTACGCTTCAGTGGATTCCGTCTCATTGTGGGATCATGGGCAACGAAAAAGCTGATGCTCTCTCCAAAGCAGGCAGCAAAATGGAGCAGTTCAGCCACCCCGTGACCTACAGGGAGGCCAAGACCATCATCCACAACCAGTTTCAGTCCCAGTGGAAGAGAAGGCTGGGTGCAGAGAGTGGTGCTGACCCGATCCACCAGCTCCAAAGGCACCAGCAGACAATCCTCTTCAGACTGAGGACCGGCCACTGCAGACTGCTGAGCCACCTTAACCGCCTGAAGATCACCTACACTGACCAGTGTCCATGCGGCACTGGACCCCAGACCCCTGAACATGTCCTCCTGCGCTGTCCTACTCACGCAGCTCTACGACACAAAACCTGGCCGGAGGGAGCGGAGTTACAGGCGCAGCTTTGGGGAGCCCGTTCTGACCTAGAGAAGACCGCGGGCTTCATCATGGCGGCCGGGTTACAAGTCTGACGCATCCAGCTTCAATCGAACGCAGAAGAAGAAGTTTCTTCTGATTCAGCATTACTCTTACCCTCTGCTTTTGATCATATAAAAAATTTTGAATCCGTGTATTTCCTATAATGCCATAAGATGCTAATTTTATGAGCAGTCTTTCGTGAGGTACAGAATCAAAAGCTTTTCTAAAATCCAAATAGACATCAGAGGGTCCCCATCCTCCATCATATTGGTGAAATCCTCCATGACTTCTAATAAACAGGATCTTTTCCCTCTAAATCCATGTTGACATTGTGCATAAAGTTTATTACTTTCAAAGTGAGAAATAATGCAGTCTCTTACTAGTGATTCTAGTACTTATACAAACAATACATGTTAAACTTACAGGTCTATAGTTCCCAGCATCACTCCTTTTTCCTTTCTTAAATAAAGCTTTAACATCGGCTGTTTTCCAATCTTTTGGTAACTCACTTGATTCTAAGGACTTGTTAAATAATATACATAGTGGCTTTGCAAGTTCTTTATTCACTTCCTTTAGTATTCTAGGGGATATTGAATCAGGTCCTTTAGCTTTATCTTCTTCCGTTGAAGCTTTATCTTCTTCTTCTGTTGATGACTATCGATCGAAAACCAATCATTATTGTCATACACCGGGTGTGCAGCGTTCAAGATAAGAGTTTGAAGTTGGACAGTAAGGAGGGTGTGATGGGGGTTGTATGCCGGGAGGGGACTTTGGGGGGGAGGGGGGGGGGGAGGAGGGGGGGGGGACTGCAGGAGTACATTGTCCCAGCTATCAGGGGGGAAGAGGATATATGGGCTGGGGTGGGGCCTTGGGGGGGATTTGGGGGTGAGAGGCCTTTAGGACTTGTTCAGACCTCCACCTAATGAAGTGCGGACACCGCAATGGTCTCCAACACACCACCAGGCTTTGCTCGCCCAACTCTGCGACAAGGCTGGGCAGGGACAGGGAAGCTTTGGGGTGTTGGGAGGGGGGACAGGGGTGGGGAGGGTGGTGTAGGTGAGTTAGGCAAGGCTTGATACCCTCCTATTGAAGGTGTCAATCATGGGAGATAAGGCAACTTTTGAAGGGAGCTTATTCCAGTCCCTGATGGTCCTTGGGAAGAAGCTGGCATATCTATAGTCTGCCTTATCCTGTATTCTTTGGTAATGCAGATGATGTTGGTTCTGCAGTTTTGTTATGTTAGAGTTTCCTCTTTGAGACTGGGACAGTTGTCATAGGCTTGGCTATGCACTACCTTGTAGAACATGGCGAGTCGAGCACTGCGGCAACGAGTAGCCAAAGAGGGCCGCCGAGCTGCTGCAACATGCTGCCAACACTGGAGATGTTGTGGTAGCGGTGTAGGATGAAGCTGCCCTGTGTTGAACTGTCTCAATGTTATCAATGTGGCAGTGTTGGTGCGGGTCCCAGATGGACGAGGCATATTCAACCAGAGGGCGGACTAAGGCTAAATTATAAGCAAGCTCCTTTGTTTTAGTTGAACACATTTTGAGGTTCCGCCTGAGGAAGCCATTGATCTTATTGGCTTTGCCACAGATGATGTTGATATGCTATCCCCAGCTATGGTCGTTCTGGATTATTCGGGTTTAGATCCTGTAGTTTTTTTTCTACAGCACTCTGTATCACATAATGATATACAATTTGACTTTGAATTTTCTACTAAATCTGATAATGTACTGATATCCTCTGTCGTACCGTCTGTTGTGCTCAAGTAAATAGACGAACTTCTCCAAAGTGTAGGGAAAACACTTTACATATGTATGTGTGTGTGTGTGTGTGTATGGGTGCTTCTGTGCCGGAATGCCGGTTTTGTTCAGTGCTGGAGTGGATTTTTTCGTCTCCAGGTTTTTTCCACTTTTCATAGTCTGTCTCTCCTCCTGATCAGCTTCTTGGTGTTGTAATCCACCCATGGTTTGCTGTTCTTTGGTCGGAGAGTGGTGACTGGAGTGTGTGCCTCGACAGCCGAGTGGAGCTTTTTCTTCAGCTCAGTCCAGACTTCCTCTGGGTCGCTTTTGTCATTGTACTTTGACGTAATGTCATCGGACAGCTGTTTGGTAGCTTGTCGTAGATTTGACCAGTCAGCCTTGTACTGTGGGACGGGCCACCGGGTCTGCTTTTGGTGGACTGGGTGGGTTTGGAATTCCATGTTTGGGATGCCATCACCACTCAGAGAGTCCTGGCATGCTTTCAACCCTGGGAACTAGTGAGGGATGATTTGTGAGGAACAGATCAATGGTGTTTTCTCCTCTTGTGGGAAAGGTCACCATCTGTTCCAGGCCGAGGTCTTGGATGATGTCAAGGAACTTGTGGTGGAGGGTTAGATACCTGGAGGTGAACTTCAGTCTGACATTGACCCAGTCCATGGCTGGGAAGTTGAAATCCCCACCAATGACAATATGAGCTCCAGTGGCCACAGCTTGTCAGGCAGATATCTCAAATCAATCTTGGCTGTCTGCGTCGCTGGTATCACGTTTGTAGTAGGATGCGATGAGGAGCTGTCTTGCGCCCTTGAGTTTGATTTTAACCCAGATGATCGAAATGCATTGTGTCTTGTCCTGTACTTTGATTGTCTGTGTCCTAGGTGGTAACTAACCCCATCTCTTTCTAAATTTCGAAGAATGGTTAAATTGGGTGGCAGTTCCACTATTCGTTTGAATTCCCGACTTAAGTTTTCATTGTGCTCTGTTCTCACTCTTCATGCTGGAGGTATGAACTGCTCCACTTAGGCTAGGCTTACTTCAGGTCGACTCGACACCACAAATGTACGCACATTTGTGTTCGGCACGTTCACGCGACAGTGGAACAATCAGCACAATGCCGTTTTTGACAAAACACGTTGCCTCAAGGCTAGAGGAGGTGGAGAAAGGCGTGCAAATTGGTAGTGATGGGAATGGCTGATGGAAAAGGATACAAACGGCAAAACATTTGGCCTGTGGCTACAGAAGTTGACATGCCAGGGGTGGCTTTCTGTTCCGTTTGTTTGAAGTTGCTGAAATACGGCACAAACATGAACAAAAAAATTCAGGGAGCATGCCGATCTTGCTGCTTCAGACGACACACTTCATAGGTCAGTCATGAATCTTTCAAACAATTGACTTGCATTGATTCAAAATTTTAAAACCATGCATGTGCTTTATAGAAGTGGGAGAAAAAGACCAAAATATTTCTCGCAAAAATCTTATAGTCCACACTGAGCATGCTAATGGCTGGAAATGCCTAAGATGCCACTGATATATGATATGATATGATATGGCCACTTTGCCTTGATCACCGATCTCACTATTGCTGAAAGCACCCTACTTACCCTCGTCCACATTTGGCAGATTTACTGTTGCAAGATTCATGACTGGCCTATGAAGTATGTCGTCTGAAGCAGCAAGATATGATGGCATGCTCCCTGAATTTTTTGTTCCCGTTTGTGCCGTATTTCAGCAATGTGGCTGTTAATTTTTTTCAATATCTTGTCTTGATTTTTGAGTCAAGACTGTATCTGTTGAAACGTGAGTAGGTCTAACTTATTGTGGCTTGTCACTAACTGTGATGTGCTTGACTACATCTGCTGATGAATTCTAGCACAATGTCAGTAAATTTTCCTTCATTGTGATGACTTCAAATAGATGTAGAAGTGATTTGAAATAATGTACTAAATTAGCTATTTGAATTTATTATTTAGGTAATTCAAGTTGTTCAAGCTATTGTCAAGCCAACCACGGGACTCCATGAGCGCTGACAGGTTTAAGAGTAGATAGGTATAGGGAAGGCTAGGTCAAAAGAAACAGGATTGATCTGCAAAGAGCAGACATCTGTTTTTTGTTTAACATGGAAACTGCTACTGGAAAACATGAGAAGAACCGTTTAGTAAACATCTCTGAATGACAACAAATAATTTGAACTTGAGAGAGAAAAATACAAACTTGAACGTTGTTATGAATGTTCCAGGTCGTTGTTTGGAATGCCATGAGTGTGTGACCATCGAGTCTGATGCCTGCCTGGACCCATATGATGGAGAGGAGAACGCAGACAACATGGGCGAGTGTGACCCAGGGTCCCACTGTGTCAAGTACAAGACGGTCGTCAAACTCCGTGACTCGGGCTACATCATGGGCTGGGAAAGAGGTTGGTGTGTGTGTGTGCGTATGAGAGAGACGTGTGCGTTAAAAAATCATGATGGTGAAGTTGAACGATATTTGGATAAGGTGTCATGCCGCATGGCATAATTTCTTTCTTCGAATTGCAAAGTGAGGCGACTGCATGCAGAAATCTAAACAGATTTGAAAAGTTATTTTAAGGCTCTGCCGCAGAACGTAGACAAATGAATCGCAAGACAAAACATGGCTCGTCTTGACCTTAGATCTTCTTCAGGCAAGACACACAACACTCAGGACAATGAAAATGAATGAGCAATCACCTACCCTCTTCCAATTTGGTGCAACATGTCCGTTAATATAGCAATCACTTACCTTCATTCAATTTGCCGCAAGATGGGCGTTGATTCAAGTTCACAAGTTGTTTATTTTGTCTGTGAAGGAAAATTATTTAGTAGCGACAATTGCAATATCAAATCATAAAATGCAATAGAATAAAAGTATCTCTCTCATCATCTCTCATCTGTCCCTTGGTCTAGTGGACCGTTGGGGCGCCACAGATGACCTGACAACCTGCCCCCTCCATTCCTCTGGTCTGTCTGCCTTCCTCGTGGTGTCTCTCAGCTTCATGCCTGTCCATTCTATGATATTGTCCTCCCATCTCTCTTTCTGTCTGTCTCTTCCTTCCTCCTTGAACTGTTGCCTGCAGGACTGTCTTGGGAATGAAGTTATAGTAAGCATGATATTCATTCAGGATCACACCACCCAGTCGTTATCTACACGACACACATCTCCCCCTTTTACACACACACACGCACACACACACACACACACTGATTCATAAGCTGAAATTTGACTACACATTATATAAACCATAATCACAATCATGTACATCATCATCACAATAACAATTATAATTATCACTGTTACAATGATGATAGTAATGAAAGTGGTAATAATGATAATGATAGTGGTAACATAAAAACGATAGTTATAATAGCAATAATAACAAACAATAATAATAATAATAACAATAATGAATATTATTATTACTATTATAATGATAACAACAATAATAATGTTGATGGTAATGATAATGATAGTAAGGATAATAATAATAATGACAATAATGACAAAGGATAATGATAATGATAGTAATGATAATAATAATGACAATAATGACAAAAGCAATAGCAGTAACAATAACAGTAAAAATAATAACCTTGATTATAACATTGAAATGGGCTACATTACAACGATTTGAATAAAAGGAAGATTTCCCTTTGCGCCCCCTTCCCCAACCCCTCACACTCACACCCGTCGGAAAATGGCCCGGTTAACATCCTACCCATCCTCTCAACATAGTTCAGAGTTTGATATCTAAATTAGTAAAATACTATAGAATAAAATCAAATTAATAATCTTGCGCCAAATTGGATGAAGATAAGTGATTGCTCGTTCATTTTTATTGTCCTGAGTGTTGTGCATCTTCCCTGAAGAAGACCTAAGCGGTCGAAGCGCGTTGTTTGGTCTTGTGATTCGTTTGTCAATGTTTTTCAGCGGAGCTGTCTAGATAATTTTTCTAATTTCTTTCTTCCTGTATGAGGTGGACCACAGAGGTACAGGTGGAAGGGAGGGAGAGGAACTGAATCATGTGGTCAAGGAACAGTTATCCTGCTCACAGCGCCTGTTGTAGTGAATCGAAAGTGGTGAGGGACGGGTGGAAGTTGGAATGGAGATGGAGGAGGGTTAAAGAGTGGGGAAAAGGGTGAAGATGGTGGATTCCATTCAGGCCAGGATCATACAGGCGGAGCCTAGTCAGTGATATGTCATTTCTTTTATTTACGTTAAGAGGAAGCAAAGAGAAGACAGTACCTGAGAAGACACCAAATAAATATTGTTAATAACATGGTGAGCAGTGATACAGGAACACTGTACTTCTAGCGGTAAACATGAAATGAGAATATCGGAATGTTTTAACCGTATCTGATACAACCCAGTATAACCTTGTGGTGTGACCTATGCAAGTTGGACACACACTGTTCCTATCCATGATGGGCTGAGAGTTCAGTCTTTACCACCAGTTATTAAATGGTTCTGTTCATGATGGCCATTAAATACTAAAAAAAATATGAATACTATCAGTTTCAATGGAAAACTAATACTGTGGAAAACAGCCCAGGCTTAAGTAGAGTGAGACTATGACTAAATCATACTGAGAACTCGCACTTGAAATAGCCAGGTGAAGCTATGAATGAATGATACTGAGAACCCACACCTGAAGTAGCTAGATAGGGAGATGAATAAATAACTGTTTATACTACCAGTAGCAGCACAGTTATAAAATGGGTATACACACACCACAGGAACAGTAGTTTTCATACAACATGAGCCATAATTTGCATTGAGAGAATAATACAAATGAAAGAGCTTAACAAGTAACGCAACGCCTATGACAGAGACTCAAATGATACAAACAGAGATAATTATTTCCTAAAAAAATTAGGGGGTCAGACTCGGTACAAAAAACTCACTTCCAAATTTTCAGGGGGTCACAAAATTATGTAGGGGGTCTCCATTAATAACTGCTAGAAAATGTAGTGAACACACACACACACACACACACACACACACACATAACACATGAGCGTGCTCTCACTGGCTCACACACATAAATGCACAGAGAAAGGGATAGAAATACATTAGAAAAGAGGTGTTTATAATAGAGATAGAAATACATTAGAAAAGAGGTGTTTATAATAAAGTGACACATGCACTATCAGGATTTTTACAGTGAAACTTGATTTGTGGGATGTCCTCTTCGATTATCACCACAGAATTTCCACTACGCGAGCCATTTCCTTCAATGTTGAAATATTTTATGGTATGGCCAAATTCCAGTTGCCATGCAATGATCATCGGAAGGCCGATGGAACCTACCACGAAAATGTAGACTGGCCATTCTTGCTCTGTGAGCAACACGTTCGTACGTCCATTTCAATTATCCAAAATGGTCATGTTGCATAGATTGTTTGACTTCTGTTCCATTCGCTGGATTATCATCCAGGAGCCACAGCTGAACTGTCAGATTTTGATTCTGAAAACCTGAAATTCCTACGGTTTTCTGTGTTTTCCCCACTTAGCTGAATCACATGACCTTGTGGTCCAGTCATACTCATAGACTGGATAGGCCTAGTCTATTTTGACTATTTTGAATCATCAATTCAGCTTGATTTGTCTGATGAAACTTTGATATGCATAGCTTATAAATCAACTGTAGTGATGACAGTAGAAGAGTTTAAGGAATTTTGGTGTGAGCAAAAATAATGAAATCATGCAATCATACAGATTGATCCATGATTTATGACTGTACTGTACTCTTGGAAATGTATGCGGTCAAACTTATGTATATAATATGATGCACATATGTGCATAGATTAGGTGATAGAAAGGACAAAGGGGCTTTTCATTATTGTGGTGGCAATTCACAAAATTTAAATGCCCATTGTGCCATTGTCTCTGATAAGTAGGTCAGTGGTCACTGTGTCATGGTTGAAGCAGGTGGACTCAGATAGTCGTCTGCTTGAAGGACTGTAACGAGCGGTGCATGCTCGGTTCATACATAATTTCACCTTTTTTTTAGTTTCCATTTTTCTTTGTATACATGGGCTGTTGAGTTTCGTCACTGCACACAGAGGCACATTGCTTGGATAGTACATTTAAAAAAAACAGCAGAGTTTTTCATTTTCATGGTGGTCAGTTATTTTCACATGGTGCTGTCAGACGTTCTTTTCATACAGTGACTATTACCATAAGGGATGCCACTTTTTAGGTTCAGTCGGAAATCTGGGTCAAGAAATTTTTTATGCTGTCGAGTTCATGCCAGGCAGAAATTCCTTCCGACTTGTTCAGTCCCCTTGTGTGCTTGTCCTTGTCAGGTGAACATACCAGAGATTTTCCATCGTTTACCTTGCCTTGTCCTTGTAAGGTGAACATACCAGAGACTTTCCATCGTTTACCTTGCCTTGTCCTTGTCAGGTGAACATACCAGAGACTTTCCGTCATTTACCTTGCCTTGTCAGGTGAACATACCAGAGACTTTCCATGGTTTACCTTGCCTTGTCCTTGTCAGGTGAACATACCAGAGACTTTCCATCATTTACCTTGCCGTGTCCTTGTCAGGTGAACATACCAGAGACTTTCCATCGTTTACCTTGCCTTGTCCTTGTCAGGTGAACATACCAGAGACTTTCCATGGTTTACCTTGCCTTGTCCTTGTCAGGTGAACATACCAGAGACTTTCCATGGTTTACCTTGCCTTGTCCTTGTCAGGTGAACATACCAGAGACTTTCCATGGTTTACCTTGCCTTGTCCTTGTCAGGTGAACATAGCAGAGACTTTCCATGGTTTACCTTGCCTTGTCCTTGTCAGGTGAACATACCAGAGACTTTCCATGGTTTACCTTGCCTTGTCCTTATCAGGTGAACATACCAGAGATTCACCATGGTTTACCTAGACTTGTCCTTGTCAGGTCAACATACCAGAGACTTTCCATCGTTTACCTAGCCTTGTCTTTTGTCAGGTCAACATACCAGAGACTTTCCATCGTTTACCTTGCCTTGTCCTTGTCATGGGAGCATACCAGAGACTGTCCATCATTTACCTAGCCTTGTCCTTTTCAGGTGAACATACCAGAGACTTTCCATCGTTTTACCTAGCCTTGTCCTTGTCAGGTGAACATACCAGAGACTTTCCATGGTTTACCTACCCTTGTCCTTGTCAGGTGAACATACCAGACACTTCCAATCATTTTTCTAGCCTTGTCCTTGTCAGGTGAACATATCAGAGACTTTCCATCATTTACCTTGCCTTGTCCTTGTCAGGTGAACATACCAGCGACTTCCCATCGTTTACCTTGCCTTGTCCTTGTCAGATGAACATACCAGAGACTTCCCATCGTTTATCTTGCCTTGTCCTTGTAAGGTGAACATACCAGAGACTTCCCATCGTTTACCTAGCCTTGTCCTTGTAAGGTGAACATGCCAGGGACTTCCCATCGTTTACCTTGCCTTGTCCTTGTCAGGTGAACATACCAGAGACTTCCCATCATTTACCTTGCCTTGTCCTTGTCAGGTGAACATAGAGACTTCCCATCGTTTACCTTGCCTTGTCCTTGTAAGGTGAACGTGCCAGAGACTTCCCATCATTTACCTTGCCTTGTCCTTGTCAGGTGAACATAGCAGAGACTTAACATCGTTTACCTTGCCTTGTCCTTGTCAGGTGAACATACCAGAGACTTTCCATGGTTTACCTTGCCTTGTCCTTGTCAGGTGAACATAGCAGAGACTTCCCATCATTTACTTTGCCTTGTCCTTGTCAGGTGAACATACCAGAGACTTTCCATCATTTACCTAGCCTTGTCCTTGTAAGGTGAACATGACAGAAACTTTCCATTGTTTACCTTGTCTTCTCCTTGTCAGGTGAACATACTAGAGACTTTCCATCATTTACCTTGCCTTGTCCTTGTCAGGTGAACATACCAGAGACTTCCCATCATTTACCTTGCCTTGTCCTTGTCAGGTGAACATACCAGAGACTTCCCATCGTTTACCTTGCCTTGTCCTTGTAAGGTGAACGTGCCAGAGACTTCCCATCATTTACCTTGCCTTGTCCTTGTCAGGTGAACATACCAGAGACTTTCCATCGTTTACCTTGCCTTGTCCTTGTCAGGTGAACATACCAGAGACTTTCCATCGTTTACCTAGCCTTGTCCTTGTCAGGTGAACATACCAGAGACTTTCCATGGTTTACCTTGCCTTGTCCTTGTCAGGTGAACATACCAGAGACTTTCCATGGTTTACCTTGCCTTGTCCTTGTCAGGTGAACATAGAGACTCTCCATCGTTTACCTTGCCTTGTCCTTGTCAGGTGAACATAGCAGAGACTCTCCATCGTTCACCTTGCCTTGTCCTTGTCAGGTGAAAATAGCAGAGACTCTCCATCGTTTACCTTGCCTTGTCCTTGTCAGTTGAACATAGCAGAGACTCTCCATCGTTTACCTTGCCTTGTCCTTCATTTGGCAAGGAAATGAGGTTCTAAGGGAAGAATTCTACATGCTCTTTCTGTTGATGGAGTTGCCAGTTGTTGGTAGACTGCTTTCAGCAGTATTATTCCTTCAGGGACCCAGTTTGCCTGGGTCTTGGAGGACTTCTCACCTTAACAATGGAGCACTGAACTGATTGACTTGCACACAGCAAAGCAATCCCAGTTTTGCACAGGTCGAAACTCTGTTATCTCATCAGATCCATCTTTCTTTTCGTGATTTCAGTGCTTCACCCCATAGTTAAGTATGTTGGTAGTCAAGGCCTTGATATTGTCGAGTGAGTCTGAAGATACTTCAGGGCTGGGGCCAGGCTTGAAGACCATGTGAAGGTGGTGTTGGTTTGATAAATGTAATGATGAATGAGTCAAGAATAAAACTGTAAGAGGATCACTCTTTCTGGGCATTTTCGGCACATTGTTATCTGGGTGAAATTTTGTACCCAACCCTCCCTGCCGCTTTCACAGAGATTTGAAAAACACCCATTCCTATCTCCCACTCCCTTCTATATTCAGGTCTGAAAAATTTTTACAATCGGTTTTCCAGCCTGGTCGATTAAGAAGTCCAGTTGGGCCCTTTGATCATGTACAGTGAATTGCCACAGGAATGGCAGTATGAACATAATTACATAAAAAAAAGAAAATTTTTTAAAAAGGACAACAAAAGAAAAGTGCTGAATTTGGTAAATTAGCAGTTTTGCTAAGACTTTTTACAGTGGTTCATCAAAGAGACTAGTTAAGATTTTGCGAGCAGAATCAATTTTTTGGTATTCAAGTTTTTCACAAGAAAAAGTATCAGAATTATGTGATGAAGGAAATGAAAACTTGTTACTTAACCATTCAACCAAAACTTTTGAAATTACTATGTTCATTGTCTAGAAAATCAGGAAATATAAAGAGCTGAAGGAGAATTTAGAAATTGTGTACGGAACTGTAGAAAATATTAATGTATGTAAAACAGTGGCATTCCAGTCTAGTATCTAAACGAGGGGGGAAAAAGTTCTCCGACCTTTCAAGTGATACCATCCCGTGGATCCAGGGAGGTGGATATGTGTAACAGCTTGCTGCAACTGATTCAGTGTACTAAAATCACTACCAATTGGGGTTTATCACATCATTAGACTTCAGTTACAAATACTTGAATTAGTATGTTGTTGTGTCATGTGATTCACTTTAGGACAAATTCAGATGTTTCAAATTCAGTGAGCCATAGTTATGCTTAGTATTACTTAGATGTGCAAGTAGATGCCTTTCACCAAAATTTGAAATATTGCACTTGTCTCTAAGTGTAACTCTTGACTGAAGTTGATGGTTAGCAGGACTTTCACAAGACAGTGTGAGCGGTAGACTGTAGGTGACAGCTTGTAGTAGAGCAGTTTCACAGTGGTTGAGAACACGTGTGATCGTCAAAGTTGCAAACTTTGATGTCATGTAGCTTCGGTATTGGTGGATGAGATGAACATACTTAAAAAAATCTGCATACTTGAGTAAGATAAAGATATCACTTTTGATGTTCTAAGATTGTTAAAACGGAAAATCAGCATGCAGAAGAAAAAGATACACCCCAAAATGCCAACGGGATCCAGAGGACAGTCCTCAACGGCCAAACCAGCCAATGTGAGCAACCCAGCACCATGTTTGTACAGTCCTCAACGGCCAAACCAGCCAATGTGAGCAACCCAGCACCATGTTTGTACAGTCCTCAACGGCCAAACCAGCCAATGTGAGCAACCCAGCACCATGTTTGTACAGTCCTCAATGGCCAAACCAGCCAACTGTGAGCAACCCAGCACCATGTTTGTACAGTCCTCAACGGCCAAACCAGCCAACTGTGAGCAACCCAGCACCATGTTTGTACAGTCCTCAATGGCCAAACCAGCCAATGTGAGCAACCCAGCACCATGTTTGTACAGTCCTCAATGGCCAAACCAGCCAACTGTGAGCAACCCAGCACCATGTTTGTACAGTCCTCAACGGCCAAACCAGCCAACTGTGAGCAACCCAGCACCATGCTTGTAAGTCTGCACTCCGTTGACACAGGTGCAGGCAAATACAGGTGCTGCCACTAAGATGTAAAGGGACGTAACTGCTCCCTGGCATATGCCATAGCGTGATGGCCATTGGGCAAGACACGACAGAACCTCCATGGTAGTGCCCCTATGGGTTGACCAGTCCAGCATTTCATGACTGCAGAGTCCACTGGCCACAGACGCCACCCACCAGGCAGACTGCTGTGTGCATCCTGCAGCTCTACTCATAGCCGTTCTGCTGACAGGTGAAGAGTACAGCTCCATCCACAACCAAGCTTTCGCTACATGGTTCATGCCCTCTGAAGAGAATCATGGGTTGCAGTCTTTCCTGCCATCAACAGGACTGTCCCTGCGGTCAGTGGGGCTTTCCTCACCATCACTGGACTTTTCCCCAGAGTCGGCCAAAAGGCAGGCAAGAACAAGGTGTATCCAAAGGTGCCAGAGAAGTACTGTCAAATGGCTAACCAATAAGCTGGGAGCAATTTCTGCACTGCACCACCCTTTATATGTTTATAGTTTCAAAATCTATACACGTTATGTAAAGTGTTACCAACAATACTCTGCATTTTTAGTGAAAAATGAAAATAATCACATCAATATGCAGATAGTCACCACAATCAGGAGCTGGTGCTATTTGCAAGCAGTTTGGAGTATTTTTGGTTTTTCTCAACCGATCAGGGCGTTGGTGTTAACATCACAATCTCACACAAGATGGATGATGGTGAAGGTATTCATCTGATCCACCACTACCAAGATTGCATAACTGTCTGGTTCACAGTGTGGTGTCAGCAGGGTCCCCAAATAAGCAAAAATTGTCCCCAAATAAGCACAAAAAAAACTACCTGTTCCACGGTAATCTGCCCAGTAACTTGTTCACTGTTCACAGGTTATCACATAATGTCCTGTTCTGTCGACTTCAAAACTGATACTATTACAGGAAAGTTTGTGGTGTCGATAAGTGGGTTGGGGGGGGGGGGGGGTGAGGGTAAGCTCCATGGTGCATTCCATTTAATGTTCCGCTCACAGTAAAATGAGTAAAACATGTCCTTATACAGACTTAAAAGGAGATGAACAAATTACTAGACATGGGACTTTATACAGTTACAGAATGTTGGGACTTGCATGTTGTCAGACATAAACATTTTACAGCAGACTGCCTGAAAGTCTTATTCAGAGATGTCCCACCTGATGTGAATTTCTCAGAGATCAATGTTTGTCATCTGATGCGAGAATATAGAACTAAAAGATTATAGGGAAATTCAGGTGTGTGTGCGTGTGTTCGTTTCTTTCTTTAGAAAATCTGTTTGCAATGACTTGTCTGTACCCCCCCCCCCCCCTTTTTTTTTTTTTTTTTTTTAAAATATAGATCCATTTTCATACTCAAGTTCATCAAGGTGAAAGCCCTGATATGGCCTTTTGCGGTCAGCTGAGGGGAAGGGGAAAGGGAAGCAACTCTTACTGGGCCATATTGGTTGTAATGGGTTGCAGGTATTGTCCTTGCTGGATGTTGCCAAAGAGGTTCAAGTCAGGTGTGAACATATTTATGTCAGTTTTAGGGTTACTGAAGCCCTGCAGATCTCTTACCACTCCCTTTAGAGCTGAATTATAACATCATGGTCCCTGTGTAGATAGCCATTTACGGACAGCATGTCCTTTAGTGGATAGAATCTTTAACTCGCCATTTACTTTGGTCTGTATTTGAAATAGTCTTAAACTCACAATTTTATTATTTTTTCCAGCGAAAGGGTTAATCAGAATAAAATCCATCAGAGTATTAGAAAAACCTGGCCAAAGGTCACTTTTAGATGTAATATTGAAACAGTACAGGGAGATAAGCGAAAGCTTTGACTCGTCTATTATCAGCTTTTTTTTTTTTCAGGTAGTCTGATCATCTTGCTGTTTTAGAGAAGCGTTGATATGGATAAAAAAAAAAATTAAAAAAAAAAATTAAATCATGTTGGGGAAAGTGAAGTGTTTAAATATGAATAGATCTTGTAGAAAGAAATTGAGAAATATCTTTGAAAAATAGTTTTGTTTTTGGGGGGTTAATTTTTATTGTGTGAATAAACGTATGGATGGATAAAACCGATACAGATGAGTACAAGTATCATATTTGTACCAGTAATAGCTTAAAAGGAAATGGAGATAGGGTAGGGAGAAGAGGGGTTGAGGGAGTGGGGACGTCTTGAATGTTAAACCACCCTGGACTTTCTTCCCCTGCTTTTTCTTGTCATCACCCATATTTAAATGATATTCAACTACTCAGCGTTCTTGTTCCTGTGGGTTTCTGCAGATTCCATTGTGGTGACACGGGCCTGTGAACCGACCAAAGACCTTCCCACGGGCTGCGTCAAGTGGCAGGGGTCTGGAAGCTTCACCATCAAGTGTCGCTGCGACACGGACGGCTGCAACGATGCCGGCATTCTTCGGTCAGGATTGGTGACTGTCGCCGTGACCTTACTGGCCTTGGTATGGCTTGTGAGATGAATCGTTGGGAGATGGGAAAGGTGATGATGTTACTGCTGTTAGAGCTATGGGTTACTGTAGAACTGCGCATTCGTGTGTAACCATTTAACGATGATGAAGCGCAGTTCTTTGCGTTGTTAATCTGGAGCAGTGTCTGAGGCTGAGGGGAGGTAACTGGTGTTGGCCTTTAAATCGCAGGACGGTTTGATGTGTACCACCGGTATGAGTGAACAAGAGGCAAGGAAATTCATAGGATTTTTCCTGCTATTATTAAAAGTGGGAAGGGATATATTTTAAACATATCATAAACTGTTAGGAAATTTGTTTTCGTTCATTCCTACTCGCATTTTTGTTCGTTTTGCGTTGGAAAGTTTGGTATATGAAGTACTGTATAGATGAAAGCTTGGTTGAAATTAAGTTTTGTGAATATGAAAAGTGAAGAAAAGTAAAGTATTGTTTCAGTTCAGGATAGACAACTCTTGTGGGCAGAGACGAGAAGGATTGGAAGAATACTTAACTGGCCAGTCGGAACCATTGTTAATTAAAGAGAAGATCTAAGCTAGCTGCATTTCCTTCTGTGCCTTTGAAGCACTGTGGGGCAAGTCCAGTTGTGTATCTGCTTGCATACAATGCCTATGGATGGAACACCTTAGAAACAGTCTAGCATTTGTAATAATTTACAAACTAGCCTAGTATCTTTATTTTGCAAAGCAGTCTAGTATTTATAGTGTACTACAAAGCAGCCTAGTATTTATAACATTTTACAAATGTCTAGTATTTATAATATTTTACAAAGCAGCCTAGTATTTATATTTTACAACCATGTTTATTAGCTCAGTGTGATTTACAGTAAAATTGAAATTTGGGGAAGGGAGGGTGTATGTGGCAAAAACAAGATTCTGATGGGAGAACTTTATAATGTTATTTTTCTTAAGTCAAAGGACAGTTAGTTTGCATGTGTACCACCGAAATGAGTGAACAAGAGGTAACAAAATACATAGAATTTTTCCTGCTATTATAAAATGTGGCAAGGGATATATTTTAAACATATCATAAACTGGGGGAGAAATTTTTGTTCCTTTCTACTTTTTTCTTTTTTTACATAAAGTTTAAATGTCTGAAATATTGTATTGATGAGAGCTTTAGAAAACAAGTTTTGAAAAGAAAAGCAGTATTGTTCCAGTTCAAGACTGACAACTCTTGCAGGCAGAGAGACGAGAAGGATGTGAAGAAAACTTAATTATCCACTCGGAAATAGAGTTAATTCTGAGAAAAGATCTTCAGGTTGGCTGCAATGTCTTCTGCGCCTTCAGACCACTGTGGGGCTGGGTCCAGTTGTTTTTATCTGCTTGTGTGTTACGTCCGTGATGGAACAATTCAGAAACAGTCAAGTGTTCCCATTTCACAAGACCATTTGTTAGCTGTCAGTGCGACTTACAAGTACAGATGAAAGTGGGGAGGGCATGCACCAAAAATAAAGGATAGAAATGGAAGAACTTTTAATGTTGTTCATTATCTGTTCTGCTGGGCATAGGGTTTTCAGTCTATACATCTTTTTGTTAGAGGGGAGGGGCTTGGAAGGGGGGAGCGTTTGGCTGTCGGCGAGCAGATACTTGCGTGGTGTAGTGTGTGACTAGTTAATGATGGGGATGAGTTAAACAAACTTTAAGGAATACTTCAGTGAGATGGGGATATGTAAAAATAAGCAAGTTACCTGCGTTGTTCTTTTTCTGTTCTGTTTGAGTTGGTTATTTCCTTTGCATCAAGGCAGATAAAGAGCGTAATGTAAAATACCTTTCAGGGTTTAGAAGGCAAAGAGTGTAAATATACAGAAATGCAGTAATGTTATATTATCTGAACAAAACAGTGAAAATGAACTTGGTTGAATATTGCCTGTTTATACACTGTGATTCTTTTAGTCGTTAGGAAGAAAACTAGGGAGAACTTGACGGCAGAAGGGTCTTCAGAGAAGAAACCCCCCTCAGACAGCTCTGAACTCCACATTCTAAGGGGTCATCCAGGTCACGGCACCCAGATGCCCTTCTACTGCCAACTGTTTTTTTCCCCCTGGCACTGCTTGGATTCGAACCCGCTACTTTTGGATGGGTGGGCGTCTCAAGGCTTGCCTTTTTAGACGGATGTCGTACCCTACTGCTAAGGGGAGACCTGTTCTGAGTCGGGAAATTTAAGCCTTATGAAGTTCACTTTTGTTCCTCTTCGACCAGATACAGCTGGAACCTTTTCCCTTCTCCCTCTGCTCTCCTTTCTCCCTCTGCTGTCCCCTCCCTTCTCCGCCCAGCCCCCCCCCCCCTTCTCCCTCTACTGTCTCTCCCCCCCCCCTTCTCCCTCTGCTGTCTCCCCCCCCCCCCCCTCTCCTTTCTTCCACACTTCTCCCTCTGCTCTCCTTTCCCTTTCCCTCTCCTTTCTTCCACACTTCTCCCTCTGCTCTCCTTTCTGCCTCTGCTATCCCCTCCCTTCTCCCTTTGCTGTCCCCCCCCCCCCCCTTTATCCCTCTGCTGTCTTCCCCCCCCTTCTCTGCTGTCCCCCCCCCTCTCCTTCTGTCCCCCCTCCTCCCTCTGCTGTCCCCCCCCCCCTCTCCCTCTGAGGAGGGGGGGGGGGCACCAGAGGGAGAAGGGAGGGGGAGACTGCTGTCTCCCTCCGCTCTCCCTCCCCCCCTCTCCCTCTGGGGACAGCAGAGGTGAAGGGACACCAGAGGGAGGGGGAGCTCCCTCTGCTGCCCTCTCCCCCCTGTGAGAAGGGGTGGGGGTGGGGGGACAGCAGAGGGAGGTGGGGACACAGCTGCTGTCTCCCCCCCCCACCCCCCGCTGTCCCACCCCCCTCCCCCTATGTATGGGGGGGGGGGGGGCAGCAGAGGGAGAAGGGAGGTGGGGACACAGCTGCTGTCTCCCCCCCCCCACCCCCAGCTGTCCCACCCCCCTCCCCCCATGTATGGGGGGGGGGGGAGGGGAAGGACAGCAGAGGGAGAAGGGAGGCAGCTGCTGTCCTCTCTCCCCCCCCCCCCCCCGTAAGGGGACAGCAGAGGGAGAAGGGAGGTGGGGAGACAGCTGCTGTCTCCCCCCCCCCTCTGCTTGACCCCCCCCCCAGTCCCCAGTAAGGGGACAGCTGCTGTCTCTCCCCGTCCCCCCGGGGAGGGGGGGGGCAGCTGCTGTCTGGTTCTACTCTCTTCTCCCCTCCCTTCTCTTCCCCCCCCCTCCCCCCCCCCCTCTGCTGCTCTCCCTCTTCCCCCCCTCTGCTGCTCTCCCTCTTCATTCTCTTCCTTCTCCCTCTTCCTTCTCCTCTCCCCCTCCCCTCTTCATTCTCTTCCTTCTCCCTCTTCTCCTCTCCCCCTCCCCCCCCCCCCCCCTGCTGCTCTCCCCCCCCCCCCCCACTCTCTTGTCCCTCTGCTCTCCTTTCTACCTTCTCCCTCTGCTGCTCTCCCCCTCCCCTCTTTCATTCTCTTCTCTCCCCCTCCCCTCTCATTCCCTTCCTTCCCTTCCCCCTTCCCTCCTCCCCCCCCCCCCCCCCCTGCTGCTCTCCCCCTCCCCTCTTCCTTCTCCCTCTTCTCTCCCCTCTATTCCCTCCCTCCCTCCCCCCCCTCTGCTGCTCTCCCCCTCCCCTCTTCATTCCCTTCCTCCCTCCCCCCCCCCCCTCCCCTCTTCATTCTCTTCCTTCTCCCTCTTCTCCTCTCCCCTCTATTCCCTTCCTCCCTCCCCCCCCCCCCTCTTCTCCTCTCCCCCTCCCCTCTATTCCCTTCCTCCGTCCCCTCTTCCTTCTCCCTCTTCTCTCCCCTCTATTCCCTTCCTCCCCCCCCCCCCCTCCCCCTGCTGCTCTCCCCCTCCCCTCTTCATTCTCTTCCTTCTCTCCCCTCTATTCCCTTCCTCCCTCCCCCCCCTCTTCATTCTCTTCCTTCTCCCTCTTCTCTCCCCCTCCCCTCTTCATTCTCTTCCTTCTCCCTCTTCTCCTCTCCCCTCTATTCCCTTCCTCCCCCCCCCCCCCCCCCCCTTCCTGGAAAGAGTTTCAAAACTCTTAAAGTACACTGCTGCAATATAAACAAAGACATCATTCTTGGTACTGATCAACATTCATAAGATAAAATTTTAAGATAACCATGTTTTTTAATTTATTCTGTTGTGTCCAGATTTAATATACATCAGAGCAGACTGGACAAAATACCTACACTCAACTCACTCAGAAAAAAAAAAATGAAACTGGGATATCAAATCCTCTTTTAGCCATAAACTTAACAAAATCTGATCAGTGCGAATCTGACTGGGCTTGCCATAAATCCATATCAGAAATTTAAATTACCGTTACTTTAGATTGTTAATCAAAGCTGGGTTTCACATATCCAGGCACTACAACCTGTTAGCATAGTAAAGCCAAGCTTTTTTCTCTTCTGCTGGAGATCAGGTGCATTTTAATCAAATAGAATTATGAAAAGCAACTATGCAACATGGTGAGAATGTTTGAAAATAGTTACATTTGTATGTTACCTATTGCTCGATTTGTGGATTGAGCATTTTGTGTATGTGCGTGTGCGCGCGCATGCAGCTATTTCACTTGATCTGTATAGTTTATATTCTGTATAATGCATTTTGTTATTGTTGGATTTTGCATGTGCGTACAGAGTATAGTAATATGAACCCAGAATGAGAAATGGTAGGTACATATCAGTTTTGAATTAACCAGATTATTTTTGTATGATTTGTACTGGGTATATGATTTATATTCAACAGATATCTGTGTGCGATTTTTTTGTCATCAGTCAGCTGTGAATTCTTGACATCCGTTGTGATTTATCATCATTCCACTGTTTTTGGTCATTTTTATTCTGTAATGTTGAACATATCACATTTTAAGAAGCAATGTTGTATTATTGTCCATGTATAAAGGCAGTCAGTCGGACATTCAAATGCAAAATTCGATAACCACCATTCCTTGTATAGCTAATCAAATTGTTAGACATGTATACTAGCACCAACTGTATAGTAAGAGACCATGTTACATGTGCCAGTTATACATCATGAAACTTTGAAAGGTTATTTTGCTCATACTCTCAATATTTTTTTTTCTTTGAGCTTGTGTGTGTGTGTGTGCGTGCATGTGTGCCTCACTACATGCGACAGTGTGTAACTGTATTTGAGCTTTCACTGCCTGTGTGTGTGTGTGTGTGCGAGAGAGAAAGTAGAGGTTTGAACCCCCAAACCTTTGACTGCGGGTGCATATAAGACGTTTTAAGGCATCTCCTGCACAGCAGGCATGAAGCCTCTGACCAGTTCTTGGAATCCTGTTTTTTCTTGCGTGGCTTGCTTCTGGTGCTTTTCCAGCTCTGGCTCAGCTGCAAACAAATACATCAAAGTGTATTCCTTTGCCTGTTCGAGAACTTCTACCAGCATGCTTTGTAGAGAAGATTGCTTAAGTGGGAGGTTTTAAACAATACATAAAATCATCCATCCTCACACACACACACTTGGCATTTGTGTAAATAGTACAAGTTTACACAAGTGCATGTTAATGCTTTTCTTTCTTTTCCCTTTTGAAGGAAGAGGAAAAAAAAAAAACAACAGAAGTTGGCCGTAAGTACTTCTGACATTTTGATAAAGTGATTTGATGGAATTTAGAGTATGCATTTTACTGAACATCTTCAGTACAAATCCTATGTTCAGTTATGTTTTTGTAGGTCAACAGCCCTAGGGGAAGAGACAGAAAAGGTCATTATCAAAATGATCATTTCACCTTTTTATCATGTTGGTTTTCTTGGAATGTATGTGTGTTGAGTGACTGAGTAATGTCTATGCATTTGATTAGCCTGTCATAGTAACTTTATTGTACACAGGACATTAAACGGACATGTTGCCTTACACTTTCCATACTTTGTTGACTTGACTAAATGGCCTCATGCAAATGAACACATGTGTCTTATATGAATTTTTGCATTCTTAAAGTTCTTATGTACTGAACTTGTACATAAAAACCCAAAGTTGTCTTGTTCCACAATTTCTGCAATCCATGTTTTCTCCATACCCACTCAATCTTTTTGTCCACAATCCAAGATCGTCTTTAGCTATCCAAAGATTGAGCTACATAGAAATCAATCTGTGGTCAGTTTAAACCTAGTTTATATTCTTGATTGCCCTCTTTGTGAGTAAACATTTCATTCAACAGAGCTGTACCGTACACACTAAGGATGTTTTAACACCCTGACCTAATTACACAAATAATGTGTTCAGATTTCAGTGTTCTCAAGCTTCCCTCCCAAGTACAGTGGATATGAGATCAAATGGGGAAGAAACAAAAACTAGATGTAACGGGGAAGTGATGATATTTCTGTACAGAAGACAAGCAAAAGAACCAAAGCAGGAGAAAACAAAAAGAGGAAAACGGGCACAAACATCAACATAAAAAAACCTATGAACATGCTGGTGATGAATGTTGACAGCACCTTTGTATACCACCAGAGTGTCATGCCATGAAGAACACGAGCGTCTTGACTTGAATGCTGGTGTGCCAATCCCTGTAGGCACCTGAAACCTAAGGCCACACACTTTATAAATGAACGACAGCTCCCAAACCTCCCCAATTCCTCTGGAATTTCCCAAATTCAGTAATTGTTTCCCAAATCCCCCAATTTTTTTTCCCTCCAAAGAAACATGCTCTATTCAGCTAACAGGAGAAATACATATGAGCATGAAGAGAACAGTACGCAGAGATTTTCACACATACATTAAACTGATAATGCATAAATATTTCTAGCCGTTGTGAAAAATGGAACAAAAAACACAAACGCATATGAACATATACCTACACATGCACCCATGTTCATTTACACACACACACACACACCACACACACACACACACACACACACACCATGACTGTACATTGAGACTGAGCCTTGAACAATGCTGCATGAAACAAAGGTTTTGATCTAAGCAGGTGTTACTATGGTTACCTTCATAAAAGATGCACACTCGAAATGACAGGTTTGTAAGCAAGCGTACATCCTTACATTGTTATTAATCACTGTACGTCATCAACAAGACACTGGTAAGGGTACCACTTTTTAAAGAAATCTGCAAGCCTCATGTCTTTTGAATAAATGTAGTTTTTCAACTATATAATTGTGTTTCAAGTCTCTCAGAAAGTGTGTTGCATTGGGTTTGATCTTATTTATCCTGCTTTTGTAAATGAAGTATTTTGCTAGGAGATCAATCTGGTCAAAAGTGTTGTCTGCTTTTGTTTGGCCATCATTCCCAAACAAGTTCTACGTTAAATTTTAACTCAAAACAGTGTTTGCACTTCTCTCTTAAAATCTTCTCCAAGTCCCTCCAAAAACATTGTGAAAAATCACAGAACCGTAAGTAATGTCTGGCTGAATCTTTCTCATTTCTACAAAAAGTACATTTGTTACTATTTGTAATCCTCATTTTTATCAAAATATTGTTGTTAGCTAAAATGTTAAACACAGTTTGATTTGGAACCACCTTCATCTGATTTCCTTTTTTTCTTTTTATTTGTTTTACTGTTCTATCCCAGTCCACATTAATATTTAGTATTTGCTCCCACTTTGCAAAAGCGTTTATACCATATATAATGATTGGCTCTAGTAAAACATCCAAGTTTTTGAACCTTTTTTAACATTTGCTATTATTTGTTGTGCGTTTGTCCTTTCATTGCATTTGCTATCTTTAATTTTGATATTCTTTGTAGCAAGGAAGCTTCTGATTGATTGAACGCAACTCATGTATTCTAAGTAGTTTACGTTGATAGTATACCTTTCACAGTTGGCTTTATAACTTAAAAAACAACACTTTTCATCAACCACATCTCTTACCAGGAATACGTTTTTGTGTGTCCACTTAAAAAAAATGTAATATTAATTTCAATTCTGAACTTGACATTGTCAAACAAGGGTTCCACTAATACTTCTTGTGCTTCTTTTACAGGCACATGTCAGCTAAACTTCGCACAAGCTGTGAACACATCCTTCCAAAATTTGTTACAGTTATTTTTAAGTAATCTCAAAGGCCCACACCGTTCCAACGATTCTATCTCAGGACAGTCCATAAATAGTTTGTTTTTTTTCCATTTGGATGTTCCCTTGAAGATCTGTTTCAACCATGTCATTTTTAGGGCCTATATAAACACTTGTATGTCAGGGATACCAAGGCCACCATTTTCAGTGATGAACTGAATATTTTCTTTTAATCTTATCAGGTTTATTATCCCCATATGAATTTGAAACAGTTTTGCAATTGTTTTACTATCTTTTCCGGAGGGTTTGGAAGGAGAATCCATAAGTATACAAGTTTTGAGAGTATGAAAGACTTGAGTACAGCAATTCTATCAAGGGGTGTGCAAATTCGTTTGGACCAAATTTTGAATAGATTTTTTTACTTCTGCTAATTTGTCCATTGTGTGAATTTGTCACTTTTGACAAGTCATTTGAACCATATACCTAAGAGTTTATATTTGGGGGGGATTCCATTTCATATTTATTTTCTTTTTTAAGTATTTGTTCTCTGAATATTTCTTTTGACCTAGCCACACGTTAACAGTTTTTTCCATAATGAAGTTTTAGTCCTGCAATTTCTTCAAACTCAAGAGTTCTGAACAGATTTTCATAGGATTCCCTGTCACCGTTCAGTGTAAATGACGTATCATCTGCGAATTGATTTATTTTGAAAATAGTGAAATGGATAGTAATACCTTTTATACTTTTATCTTTCTCATTTTGTGAGCTAGAATTTCTGAACACAAGCCAAAAAGGTAGGGTGAATTAGGTCTCCTTGACAACAGCCTCTCTGTACTTCAAAGCTTCCAGATACCTGTCTGTTTACTGTGATGTACGATTTTATATTTTTATAAAATGTGGTTATCCATTTACATATATCACCACCAAAACCAAAAACATTCAGGACTTTATTCATGTATTTCCAGTTTATTGAATCAAACGCTTTCTCGAAATCTATTGATACTAATAAACCAGGAAGGTTATTTTTTTCCCAAGTAATATATGATGTTGTATACTGTTCTTAAGCTGTCTCCTGTATACCATCCTGGAATAAAACCTGTCTGATCTTCATTTATCAATTTATGTAGATGTACTTTATTCGGCTGGCTATACATGTTGATCTTATTTAATTTTGTACGACATATTTGATAATGATAGAGGTCTCCAATTTCATAGATGTTCTTTTGGTAGGCAAGTAAATTCCTTCTCTCTGAGTAATGGACAGCTCTGCTTTTGTAAAACCATTTAAAGATCAAACAACAAAGTCTCCTGTATCCTTCCAGAAAAATTTGAAAAAATTTACCGTTATCCCATCAATAACCAGGGCTCTTGTCATTTTGCATTCCTTTCAGTGCTTCTAAAGCTTCTTGCCTAGTTATAAGTCCCTCCAGTTGTTTGGATTCAGCTTCTTCAAGCTTTGGTAAATTTCCAGTATATCTGCCTATATCTATTTCTTTTACACTTCTTTCTTTGTATAAGTTTCCATAATAGGTGTTAGTTGCGTCTAATTTTTCGTCACTTTCTGTTATAATTCCTTTGTTACTAATTTTAACATTAGTTTTGCTGACAAAATGACGTTTCTCAAGATTGCAGAAATATTTAGATATCTTTTCCCCCTCTGATGCCCATCTTGCTTCGGATCCTATAGCAATCCCTTCATTTTCTCCTCTCTTAACTGTTGGAGTTCGTCTTTTCTCTCTTGCAGTTCCCTTGGTTTACTGTTAATTAGCAAATCTGTTTCAAGTGTTTGTATTTCTGATTCCAACTTTTCTTCTTTTTCCCTTAGTTCTCTTTTTTATTTTATGCCAAAAGTTACAGTTTTTGCTCTTATTTCCATAATTAAAACATCTAAAAACAGTTGATCACTTACTGTGAACTGAATTTCATCCATCAGAATCTTGTTTGTTTTCCCTCGAGTATGGGGATACTGCGTACTGAAGTTTTATGTTTTCAATTGTTTGTTTAATTAGTTCTACATAATCTTTGTCTTTTAGTAAAGCTGAGTTAAATTTCCAAAATGTTTTTATTTTCCACTTTAAAGTTGAAGTGAATGGTTATTAGAGAATGGTCAGTTCTATTACCATAAAGGATATCTACATCTTTTATCTTGCTAATAAGACTGTCAGTTAACAAGAAAAAATCTAGTCGACTCTTTTGTAAAGGGGTTGACCTTCTCCATGTGTATTTCAGAACTTCCATGATGAATTCTCTCCAAATATCTACAAGTTCGAGATTGTTCATTATGTCAAGTACTGTTTCTTGTGCTTTCGGATTGTTTACCGTCTTAAAGCTGTAATAATCTAAGTTTGGATTATTACCAAATTCCAGTCCATGCCTGCTATGATGTTAGCAATACCCATCTCATCAATTTGTTTCTTAATTTCATCAAAGAAGTCGGGAGTGTCTTTGTTAGGTCCATATATATTAACAGAATTTCTAGATCTATCGTTTTTAATGCAAGAAGTATATAATTGCCATGGGTATCTTTTACAGTTTTCAGAATTTTAAATTCAGCGTTATTATTCAACAAGATGGCTACTCCTCTTGATCTAGAATTACTTGATGAAAATACACATTCAAAGCCCCATTCAGCTCTTTCTTGTCTTTCCATTTTTGCAGTGAAATGGGTGTCCTGTAAGAAATCTATAGTGTCGTTTTTGTCTAAGGTGCTGAAAAGACATCTCTTCTTTTTCTGTTATACGAACCTAGTCCCTGGCAATTTAAAGAAGAGATGATAAGACTGTTCATATTTGTAACAGTTTTTAACGAAAATATATCACTGCATACTGGACAAGCATCGTAATGTCTATCCATGACAAATGTTCCATCCAAAATACAACTTCCAATAACTATTCACTGAATACCATTCCATTTCATCACATACAAAAAGATCAGGATTTAAAAAGGTCACAAAATGACATACCTGTACATTTCTCAAGTTCATCATAATGTTGGTTGTAACACACAAACCAAGCAAGCAACAGTAAACATGTTTCCCATCTGAAGCCCAAAGCTCAAGTTCATCATAATTTTGGTGGTAACACACAAACCAAGCAAACAATAGTAAACATGCTTCCCATCTGAAGCCCAAAGCTCAAGTTCTCTCAAGAAAAAGAAAAAAAGTACAGAAGTACAAACAATGAATACAAAACATTCAAACAGATTTTGAAGAATGTTTTGAAGGTGTTGAATGAAAAAGTATTGAAACAAGGGGCACAGCCATGGAGGGAAAGGAGGGAGAGGGAGGGGGTTGGCGTGGGACTAGTCAAGTGTTCGATAAGTCCACTATACGTGGGGTAGGCAGTGCAGCTAAGTATCAGCGTTGGTGAACCAGTGCATTTTAATTCACTGTATAAGCATTCTGTTCATTTACAAATTGTCCCTCGTACCTGAAGGCAAAAGTGTGATACATACACATAATCCCAGAATTAGTGGAGGTGGGGAATCCAGAATTTTTTTTTTAAATTGTGGGGTTTTAGGGTGGAAGGCAGTGGTGGAGGGCTGTTTTCTTAAAAAGGATGGTACAGTATTGCAGACTAACGTCCAAATGATGTAACGTGGATGTCAGCAAATACATGTATGAAAAAAGCATTTTCCTTCTAAAATCCCACATTTGTCGAGGGAGTTAGAAATGCCTTGAGTCAAAAGCCAAACTGCCCCTTCTTCACTCTACCCCACCCCCTCCATCCCCCTGGTTCCTGAATTTCGACTCCAGAAGGTTGGCAGCCATGGAATGACATCATCATCATTATTATGAAAGTTCACCAGTGTCAGACTGGTAAACTTGAACAATAAGAATAACAGCAGTCAATTCCGTGGGAAGCAGTAACATCTTCACAGTGAAAACCATCACATCAATGGCACAGGTAGAATCCAGAGCGATGAAACAAGATGACAGAGAAGGAACAAGGGTACACAATCAGCACAATCATCAGAGGTGGTGAGAAACAATGCGAGATGGCAGGAACCACACAGACGCATGTACTTAATACTCTCTCTCTCTCAAATGCTATTGCTTAGGCTCCATTTTCCATATTGTTACGTAATTCCTATTCCCCCCCCCCCCCCCCCCCCCCTTATCCCTTCTTGTAAATGGGCTTTGAAAGCTTGACACAATACTCACACACACACAACACACACACACACACACTATGTTAATGGATTACTGGAAGGTAGCGCCTCATCTCTCTCTATTGCCCAGTCAGCTACATAGGGCATGATACGATTTGTGTCTCAACCTGACCACAACCCCCTCTCTCAGCAAGGTCTGGTGTCCAACCCAACGTGACCACACCAAAGACACCGTCATCACCCCGACACCCGCCTGAGACGATTGACAACTTAGGAAGAAAACACGGACCACAAACAAATGGACTACTTGACCTAGATTCATGCCTGAGGGAATCCACTATCCTGGGTGCCTCTTTCCCAACTCGGACACAGACCTCACCCCTCAGCCTGCCAGCTCCCAAGTCCGCCAGACAACTGGCTGTACGTGATGCAGCTTGCTGCAGTAGGCTACACAACTTGCCCTTAGAATACTGTGTACAGGCACATGCTGTATGGATTAAACTCAACCATCAACTACAGACACATGCTGTGTGGATTAAACTACCATCAACTACAGCCACATGCCGTATGGATTAAACTCTGCCATCAACCACAGACACGCTGTGTGGATTAAACTCCACCATCAACTACAGACACATGCCGTATGGATTAAACTCTACCATCAACCACAGACACACTGTGTGGATTAAACTCTACCAGCAACCACAGACACATGCTGTGTGGATTAAACTCTACCATCAACCACAGACACATGCTGTGTGGATTAAACTCTACCAGCAACTACAGACACATGCTGTGTGGATTAAACTCTACCATCAACTACAGACACATGCTGTGTGGATTAAACTCTACCATCCACCACAGACACATGCTGTGGATTAAACTCTACCAGCAACTACAGACACATGCTGTGTGGATTAAACTCTACCATCCACCACAGACACATGCTGTGTGGATTAAACTCTACCATCCACCACAGACACATGCTGTGTGGATTAAACTCTACTATCAACTACAGACACATGCTGTGTGGATTAAACTCTACCATCCACCACAGACACATGCTGTGTGGATTAAACTCTACCATCAACCACAGACACATGCTGTGTGGATTAAACTCTACTATCAACCACAGACACATGCTGTGTGGATTAAACTCAACCATCAACCACAGACACATGCTGTGTGGATTAAACTGTACCTTCAACAACAGACACATGCTGTGTGGATTAGACTCAACCATCAACTGAAATCCCAGAGGGTATGATCCTTCCTATGAAGTGGCTGCTTCCAACATTAGTACAATTTTTATATATTAGAGGTACATACATCTGCTGTTATTAGGGAATCTAAAGGAAATGTTCCCTAAAGGAAATGGGACAATTCATATACTGGGCGAAAATACGACTAAGGTCCCTCTCCCTGCGTAACAGATCAAACCGTTTTATTTAAATGCGCGACAGAGAGACCTCTCCGTCAAATCGGCCAGTCACAGAAACCTGGCTGTAACCAGCATGATTTGGTTAGCCCCGTCATGTCACTAAAGGCACTGTTTGTGAGTCTAATGAAACTAGCTTCGGACTGAATCAAGCGGGTGAAAATCAGTGGGTGCATGTTTGACTGAACAGCACAAGTCTTGAGCCGGGGTCGGTCAGTAAACTAGTATTTTACTATTTGTAGATGAAGGGTCAAGGGGGTGGGGGGGGGGGGGGGGGGGGGGGGGGGGGGGGGGGGACTGAAGACAACGAATTTCAATAGTGTTCAGAAAATGGAAAAGCAAAACTGAAAAAAAAAAGACAAAACACACACAACATTGACAGAAATAATGTGACAATGAAAACCAAGGTGACAACACAATTATAATTATGTCAAGCTGTGTGTCTCCATTCCATGGATCAGGGACAGCAGTTTGGGGGGAAGGGGGGGGGGGGGGGGAGAGATCATGGATGATATTCAGAAATATGTGTGATACTGTGGGCAACAAAACTGAAGTGAAACACACTGTTTCTAACTTGTACTCGAATCTCTGGAATGAATAATGCTTTCATTGGAGTCTGTCACACACACACACACACACACACACACACACACACACACACACACACACACACACACACACAAGCGGCTTTCTTTAGCTTACATGGTTTGTGCCAGGATTTTCAGAAACTGTCAATTAGGCTTCAGCAAGAATTGTACACTGGCTTCCCTTTTGCTCTTGCCAAGTATAAAATCAACCCAGGTATTTTAAAGGGGAACAACCGTCTGTGAGCAATGCAAATTTGTAATAAATAAGTTATGTCCCTTCGACTAAGGCAGCTTTCAATGTTGCACTCTCCATGACAAAGCCGAAGGAGAAAGTCTTCAGAGATTTACCAACCGAGACGGAAACTTTAATCACATGAATGATGCATTCTGTGACCGTTTCTTCATTTTTGGAAAAGGAATGAGTCGAGCAAAGATCGTCTTGAACTTATGGCAAAGCGTTAAATCTATCACACACAAAAACACCGTCGCACACAAAGCACACACGTAAAAAGCATAAGGACAACGTTTAAAGACAATTTTCATAATACTGGTGATACAAAGAAGATAATTTCGCCATGAGCAAATGTCTTCAAGTGTGTCCCTAAAACAGCAGCAGTCGCTTCTTTCCTTTCTAATTTTCGTTTACATCACTTAAAAAACCGGCCTTTCCGACTGCAAACCTTCTTCTTTCGTATCTGCCCACCTTCATCAAGTTGAAGATTCTGGCATTATACCTGGGGGCAGGAGAAGACAATTAGGGAGAAAGGGGTAACGGTGGAATAGCATGCTTAATATACACACCTCCATCTCTCTTTGGGAGCGTGAGCATGAATGAAGCCGATATTTAGCCCCGCCGAGGACCCTCACGTTGTCGTCATCCGCGGGTTGGTTGGTCTGCTTGTTGTTCAGTATTACTCACTAACTAACTGCTAGTGGACCGATAATTGGCGAAACATCGGTAAAAACAACAACAACAACAAAAAAAACGGTGTGTGGCCTAAACTAGTAGTGACAGGATTACCGGCGACACTTGCTGTAAAGAAGGTGTGTTGCCCAGACGACTAGTGACCTAAGAACCGATGAAAATTTGATGGGAAGGTGTGTGCAGCCTAAAGCATTGGTGACCTGATGACCGGCAAAACTGGGTGCAAAGGTGTGTAACATGGTGACCCGATCATCATCAACAAAATTTGATGGAAGGAAGGCATTAGCCCAAACTGCTAACGACCCGATAACTGGCAACACTTGGCGGAAAGGCGTGTCGCCTAGTGGCTCGATAACCAGCAACTCTTGATGAAACGAAGGTGCGTCACCCAAACAATCATAACCCAAACAACCAGCAAAACTTGGTGGAAAGATGTTTAACCCAGAGTACCAGTGACCCGATAGCTGGGAAACGTGATGGAGAGGTGTATAGCGCGAACTACTAGCAGGCAAACCCGATAACTGGCAAAAAACTGGAAGGGTGTGTAGCCCAAACTAGTAGTGACTCAATAACTGGCGAAACGAGTGCAATGATGGTATGTAGCCCAGACTACTAGTCTCCCGATGATCGGCGAAACTTGGTGGAAAGCAGGTATTAGCCCAAACTACGGCTCACTCGATAACGAAACTTGGGTGCAAAAGAGGTGTGTAGCCCAAAGATAAGGCCACAAGACTTTGGTGAGGATCCGTGGTTTTGATCCGGATTGAAAGGTGGACCCCAGGATGTGTCCTGCACGTGTGCACAAAACTACTGGACCGCTTGCAAAAAAAAAAAAAAAAAAAAAGCCTGGTGGTATGATGGAACGTCATACGAACTTGAATCCTGCAGTAACCCTAGTCTCCCAGGGGAGCTCATCCAGGCTGCGTGGCGAGTTGGACAGCGACCCTGACCACCATCAACTGCACCAGCCCCCATCCCTCCCCCCTCACCCCAGATCCACCTGTGACCTTAATATCCACAAAAGAAAGTCGACTCGATATTGTAGGATACCCTTGTGTCATGTCTCTGTTAGATCTCATCGATTGGATCATCGTCACTGGCAGTGAGTTTTTTCACTGTGCTACAGGTAGCCTGATTTGTTAGAGATTACAGACATCATAGACACTATGGTTCTTCGACATTTGTGATGAAGTTTATTATTATCATTATTATTATTGTTGTTGTTGTTGTTGTCAGTTATTTTTTCTTTCTTTTAGCCAGATACCAGTGTATACCGATTCTGTCTGTGACTGACAAACATGCCCTGTTGTGTTGACATCTCCGCACTGTGACTGACAAACATGCCCTGTTATGTTGACATCTCCGCACTGTGACTGACAAACATGCCCTGTTATGTTGAAATCTCCGCACTGTGACTGACAAACATGCCCTGTTGTGTTGACATCTCCGCACTGTGACTGACAAACATGCCCTGTTGTGTTGACATCTCCGCACTGTGACTGACAAACATGCCCTGTTATGTTGAAATCTCCGCACTGTGACTGACAAACATGCCCTGTTGTGTTGAAATCTCCGCACTGTGACTGACAAACATGCCCTGTTGTGTTGAAATCTCCGCACTGTGACTGACAAACATGCCCTGTTGTGTTGACATCTCCGCACTGTGACTGACAAACATGCCCTGTTGTGTTGACATCTCCGCATTGTGACTGACAAACATGCCCTGTTATGTTGACATCTCCGCACTGTGACTGACAAACATGCCCTGTTGTGTTGACATCTCCGCATTGTGACTGACAAACATGCCCTGTTATGTTGAAATCTCCGCACTGTGACTGACAAACATGCCCTGTTGTGTTGACATCTCCGCACTGTGACTGACAAACATGCCCTGTTGTGTTGACATCTCCGCACTGTGACTGACAAACATGCCCTGTTGTGTTGACATCTCCGCACTGTGACTGACAAACATGCCCTGTTTGTGTTGAAATCTCCGCACTGTGACTGACAAACATGCCTCTGTTGTGTTGACATCTCCGCACTGTGACTGACAAACATGCCCTGTTATGGTGACATCTCCGCACTGTGACTGACAAACATGCCCTGTTGTGTTGACATCTCCGCACTGTGACTGACAAACATGCCCTGTTGTGTTGACATCTCCGCACTGTGACTGACAAACATGCCCTGTTATGTTGACATCTCCGCACTGTGACTGACAAACATGCCTGTTGTGTTGACATCTCCGCACTGTCCTCTTTTAGCGCACTAGTAAACTCCGATTACTCGATTAAAAAAAAAAAAAAAAGAGGGAGAGGTGGTGGAGGGGGGGGGGGGGGGGGGGGGGGGGGGGGGGGAGGACCCAGAAAGTCGACGGTAGCTGAGCATAAACAAATGGTTCTGTTCAAAAAGCAGAACTTGGCGACTCTGTTATCAGAGGAAGATTTTAATTCTTATATTTCAAAGTCGCCCTTTTTCTTAATAGTATTTATTTAGCATCTCTTCACCTTTCTGCCCCCCCCCCCCCCCCCCCCCTTCTCCCTTTCTCCCCCCTCTCCCCCATTTTTTCCCCTTGAGTGTGACAGGGAATACACAGCGTTTTGGGTTTCACTTGAAACTCTGGACTCGGACCTGATATGCTTACGCCACATTTCTAGGGCCTTAGAACTCACCCGCGACATTATCAGCTGGCGTTCACAAAAAAATAGTGCCATCCCTTTTGTCGTCAGTTGTCTGCTTGGAACCATCAGGCGTGGACCTTATCAGACATCTGAAAGAACAGAACAAACTTTGAGGCACTGTAAAACATTCTCTGAACAATCGGACCGTGTCTGAATACAAATAGTCTAGTCCTTTCACCAAGGCCTTGGTGCCTTCTCATTATCATCATAATCATCATTATTATTATCTATCATATCATTTTTAGTATAAGTGGTAGTAGTATCTTCATTATCATTACTATTATTATTATTATTATTATCATTATGATTATTGTTATTATCATTATCAATTTCTTTGTAGTGTGTGTGCGTTCGTGCGTGCAAACAGTGTAGTTGTAAACAAATTTTCATCACACAAACACAAAAAATAAAACAATCGACTTGAAGGTAGTCGGCACGTGGCACACGAACTAACGACACTGACTTGAAGATAAAGCACTGAGTAAGAAAACAACAGTTTCTCTTCAGTTGCCATGGCTGTGTAAACAAAAGATGGCGTCCACCTTCACTTGCTCAGCACCATCCAGACAGGACATGCTGCTTCTTCAAGGCTGGGAGCCATCCTCTGAAGCCGATTCCTCACCGAGTGACCTGCCCTCTTCCAGACTTCTCACAGCAGTCCACGGACGATGCTCATCACCACAGGTGTCCAAGAAAAAACAAACAAATGATGCTCATCTCCACAGGTGTCCCCAAGAAAAGTAAAATGATGCTCATCACCACAGGTGTCCCCAAGGAAAACAAATGATGCTCATCACCACAGGTGTCCCCAAGGAAAACAAACGATGCTCATCACCACAGGCGTCCCCAATGAAACGATGCTCACCCACAAGGTGTCCCCAAGGAAAACAAACGATGCTCATCACCACAGGTGTCCCCAAGGAAAACAAATGATGCTCATCACCACAGGTGTCCCCAAGGAAAACAAACGATGCTCATCACCACAGGTGTCCCCAAGGAAAACAAACGATGCTCATCACCACAGGTGTCCCCAATGAAAAAACGATGCTCATCACCACAGGTGTCCCCAAGGAAAACAAACGATGCTCATCACCACAGGTGTCCCCAGGAAAAAGGCAAAAGTCAAATCGATGCTCATCACCACAGGCGTCCCCAAGGAAAACAAACGATGCTCATCACCACAGGTGTCCCCAAGGAAAACAAACGATGCTCATCACCACAGTTCAGGAAAACGAGTCCCCAAGGAAAAAACAAAGATGCTACATCACACAGTTGTCCCCAAGGAAAACAAACGATGCTCATCACCACAGGTGTCCCAAGGAAAACAAACGATGCTCATCACCACAGGCGTCCCCAAGGAAAACAAACTCATGTATTGCTGGGATCGCATGGGCAGGTCCACGACTTCTCAGCAAGACTGTGCAAAACATGACTGGATTTTCAACCGGCGACTTTTGGTGAAACTTTTGAACGCAGCCCAGGTTCGATACCCGTGACATGGTAGGTGTGAACGGATGTTGCCGATCCAGATCCGAAGATTCTGGATTCGTTCAGAAGGGTCAGCCATTCACATAAACGCCGCACACACACAGACACACACACACTCTCTCTCTCACACAGCACAAACACCACACACACACACACACACACACACACACACACAGAGAACAAACACCACACACACACCACACACTTACCCAACACAACACAACACACACGACATAACACACAGACACAGACATACAGACAGACCCACAGCCCACCCCCCCCCCCCCCCCCCCCCCCCCACACACACACACACACACACAGGGAAACAAAGTAGGGAGCCACTTTCACCAAACCTGATGGAAGGATGCAACGTGGCACGAGGACAAAGTCACTGAATGTTGATACGGATCCGGCTCTAGGGGTGGATCCGGATCTGTTCCACTTGGCGGGGGTTCTACGAACCCGTTCCTGTAACAATAATTTATGTGTATGTGTCTATGTCTTTTTACTGCTTGTCTGATGTTTTTTTTTTTTTTTTTTTTGCAGAGAGAGAGAGAGAGAGAGAGAGAGAGAGAGAGGAGAGAGGACTTATTGTAATTTATTATTATTAATTTATATTATGTATTTATTATTCATTCATTATTTGTTCGTTCATTTGCTCTCCTCTCTTGTGTGTGTGTGTGTGTCGTGTGTGTGTGTGTGTGTGTGTGTGTGTGTGTGTGTTGTGTGTGCGTGTGCGCGCGCGCGTGCGTGCGTGCGTGCAAACGCCGAGGAAAACAAGGAACTCCGACACATGCACTGAGCACTGGATGTCGAAACGAAAGTGGCAGGGACGTGGCCAACTGTCAGCAGTACTCACCTGCTGAACACTTTCCTTCACAGCAACTGGTCACCGTCTCTCTCTCTCTCTTCTCTCTCTCTCTCTCTCTCTCTCACACACACACACACACACACACACACACACACACACACACACACACACAGAGCGAGAGAGAGAGAGAGAGAGAGAGAGAGAGAGAGAGAGACCCTCTTCCCAACCGGCGTAAGGCAGGGGTTGGAGGATGGGGCACGGCTGAGTGGATAGGGGGTGGGGTATGGGGGCAGGAGAGAGGGGGTGATGGAAGGTGTGTTGGTGGGGGGGGGGGGGGGGGAGCACAGGGTTTAACAAAACGGTCGACTACTTAACGACAAAGGTGCCAAAGGTGGTTTTTGAACGAAAAATTACGAAAACCGCGAACTCCATACGGGTACCAATTTCCCCTGCCCATAGTTAAAACAGCCCTTTTTTACTAAGTAAAACCACCAACAAAATTAAAAAAAACAACGAAAGAGCCCGGCATGCATGCCCCCCTAGCATATACTCAAAAATGCATCCTTTATACAGAAAAAAAAAAAAAAAAAAAAAAAGGGGTAAGAAGAAAAAAAAAAGAGAGAGAGAGAGAGGAGAGAGAGAGAGAGAGAGGACAGAGAGAGAGGGAGAGACAGACAGACAGAGGTAGAGGAAGAGGCGAGCGGGGGCGAGAGGGGAGAAATTAGGTTTCGTCTAGGAAAAGATGGAAGTAATTCACCCCGTGGGAGTAATCCCAAAACGGTAACATTCTTCCCCCCCCCCCCCCCCCCCCCCCATGATCCACCCCCTTTTTGCAAAAGGTTGCAAATGAAAGTAAACATAAAGGAAGAAGGGGGATAGAGAGGGGGGGGGGGGAGTTCGTGGGGGCGATGAACAGTAAAATTAAGAAGGAAAAAACATGGCGGTGGGGGGGGGGGGGGGGGGGGGGGGGGGAGGAAGAAGAGGCAAAAAAAATGGGGAAGAAAAAAAAAGGGGGGGGGGGGGGGGGGGGGGGGGGGGGGGGGGGGGTGGAAAGGGGGAAGGTAAAATGAGTTAAAGTCGAAAAAAAAAAAAAGAGAGGCAGAAAAGGCATGAAGGTGGGG
>CM065737.1:60000957-60010957 GCA_033310375.1 Conus canariensis
CACCTCAACCCTCGCCTCTACTACTCCCCCCTCAACTCTTTGTTCTACGTCTCCCGCACCTTCGCCCTACGTCACTTTAACCCTCGCCCCTACCTCACATTAACTTTCCTCTTCGTCATCTTTCTCCTTGCGTTACGTCACCCTAACCCTCACCCCCCATGCCCGTCGTAACGTAGCACGTGCGTCATTCATAACCTCGCCTTTTGTCACGTGAACACTCGCCGCACGTGACCTTGACCTTCGCCAGGTGTTGCAAGTACCTGGTAACTCGTGTAGGTGTGTAGTATCCGGTGTTTCTTTCGTTTTGGTCTTGTTTGTTTTGGTTTGGTCTGGTTTGTTTTGGTTTGGTTTGGTTTGGATTGTTTTATTGCGTCGCCCGATCCCCTATCGTTGTCCTTGGCATTTCTTTCGCTACGTTCATCCCGCCCCTCCCCCCCCCCCCTCTCCTCCCCTCCCCACCCTTCCATTGCCGACCGGAGTTGAGACTGGGAAGGAGGGAAGGCGGGGGAGGGGGGGGGGTTGAGGGGGGGGGAGGAAAAGGTATGTGATGTCTGATGGCTTCAACGACACGCAAGACTGACCGTCCATAGAGATGCTGATGAACGCCTGAATATAGTGTATAGTGCCATCACAAAGGGAGGGGGGGGGGGCATGGAAAGACCGGGGGGGGGGGGGGGGGGACCTCGGTGAACTGTGATCCATTGGTTCGATTTTGTAAGAGATATGAATTATGTTTTACCTGTTCATTTTCAAGGAAAGAGAGAGAGAGAGAGAGAGAGAGAGAGAGAGAGAGAGAGAGAGAGAGAGAATGACTATTGTGATGAAACAGAACTCTGTGTCTCATTCTGTGTGTGTGTGTGTGTGGTGGGGGGGGGGGGGGGTGCGTGCGTGTGTGTGTGTGTGTGTGTGTGTGTGTGTGTGTGTGTGTGTGTGTGTGTGTGTGTGTGTATGCGCATGTATGAGTGTGAGTGTGTGGTGTGTGTGTGTTGTGTGTGTGTGTGTGAGAGAGAGAGTGTGTGTATGTGTGTGTGCGTGTGCGTGTGTGTGTGTGCGTGTGTGTGTGTGTGGAGAGAGAGAGAGTGTTTGTATGTGAGAGAGAGAGAGAGAGAGAGAGAGTGTGTGTGTGTGTGTGTGTGTGTGTGTGTGTGTGTGAGAGAGAGAGAGAGAGAGAGAGAGAGAGAGAGGCCCACGTGCATGTGTGTGCACGCGCGTGCATGCATGCGCACACGTGCGTGGGTGAAGACTGAGATCGAACCGACACGGCAGGGGGAGCAGCTGTAACTACCAACCACCTCGACCCCTGCATCCTCATTCCCTCATCGATCGCCGGCAGTAAATTCTCATTTCAACCCCCCCCCCCCCCCCCCCCCCAATGACGTCAATTATCCCAGCTGCCAGGCCGCCATTGACGTAGATGCATACGCACACGTCACGATGACAAGTATTGATACCGCGCCGGCGACACCGCGAGTGTTGTGGCTGACACAGGCCAATAAACAATCAAGAGTTGTCGGCCGTCGCTGGCGGCATGTTCGGTGATTAAGAGTCGGCCTACGACGACTGGCTGGTCACTTGAAGCGGACGCCCTGGGCCAGAAGGCAGGTGGGACGTTGAGCCCACCATTCATCCTACCCGGGCCACACAGTCTCATGGCGGGGTAGACTGCAAGGTCATGTATTTCTTCCTCTGCTGTTTTGTCACACCCTTTTTTTAGTTCCAGTGTGAACTGGCCTACAGTCCCCGCTGATCACACAAGGAGGTACTCAAGACGTTTGTGTGATCCCTCCCCCCCCCCCCCCCGTCCCCCTACCCCCCATCCCCTGGGATCTTTCCTTCCTCGCCCTTCAAAAAACGAAACGATATGAAACGAAATGAAGCGAAACTGTATGAAACGAAATGAAACGAAACGAAACGATATGAAACGAAACGAAACGAATCAAAACAGAAACGAAACGAAACGAATCAAACAGAAACGAAACGATATGAAACGAAAGAAACGAAACAAAACAGAAACGAAACCATATGAAACAAAACGAAACGTAAAACAGAAACGAAACGATATGAAACACAACGAAACGAAACGAAACCAAACAGAAACGAAACCATATAAAACACAACGAAACGAAACAAAACTGAACAAAACAGAAACGAAACCAAACGAAGCAAAAACAGAACAAAATAAAATGAAATAAAAATTCACACAGGCGTGGTGGATGGATGGAGACTTGTTACCTGGCAGGAGAAGCCTCCAGTGTACCCGACTAACGGTCGGAAGGCCTCCCCACCCCTCCACCCCCCCAACACCCCCTCCCCTGTTTAAACAAAATCTACACCCCCACCTCCCTCCCTGCTCTTAAAATCTGACTTATTCCCCCCTCCCCACCCCTTCCTCTCCCCGCCAGTTTTACAAAATCTGCACCTTGTCCCCCCTCCCACCCTCTTCCGCACAGTTTTACAAAATCTGCACCTTGTACCCCCCCCCCCCCCCCCCCACCACACACACACCCCTACCTCCTATCCCCACAGTTTTACAAAACCTGCACCTTGTTCCTCCGCCCCCCCCCCCCCCCCCCCCCCTCATATCCTCACTTTTACAAAACCTGCACCTTGTTCCCCCCCCCACCCCACTCTTATCCCCACAGTTTTACAAAATCTGCATCTTGTTCCCCCCCCCCCCCCCCCCATATCCCAACTGTTTTACAAAACCTGCACCTTGTCCCCCCCCCCACCTCCCTACCTCCTATCCCCACAATTTTACAAAATTTACACGTTGTCCCCCCCCCCCCCACCTCCCTACCTCCTATCCCCACAATTTTACAAAATTTACACGTTGTCCCCCCCCCCCCACCTCCCTACCTCCTATCCCCACAATTTTACAAAATTTACACGTTGTCCCCCCCCCCCACCTCCCCTACCTCCTATCCCCACAATTTTACAAAATTTACACGTTGTCCCCCCCCCCCCCCCCCCACCTCCCATCCCCACAATTTTACAAAATTTACACGTTGTCCCCCCCCCCCCACCTCCCTACCTCCTATCCCCACAATTTTACAAAATTTACACGTTGTCCCCCCCCCCCCCCCACCTCCCTACCTCCCATCCCCACAATTTTACAAAATTTACACGTTGTCCCCTTTCCCCACCTATCCCCACAGTTCTACAAAATCTGCACCTCTCCCTCCCACCCCTCCCCCTCCCTTCCCCCACAATATGACGAAACCTGCACCTTGTCACCCCCTTCTCCTCCCTGCCCCTGCCCATCCGCTTAAAAAAAAAAAAAAGAAAAAGAAGAGAAAAAAAAAGAAAAAAAACTTCTGCGATGTTATGGCACCCTGACTTCAGTTCGGAACCTACCCCCCTATCACTGCTGACCCGCCCCTAATTCGTGACGATCATACCCACTTCAACCATGCAGTGTTTCTAAGGGCAGATAAAGCCAGGCCGCCCTGTGGAGGCCTACTGCTGTGTGTGATGGGTTGGGCAGATAAAGCTAGGCCGCCCTGTGGAGGCCTACTGCTTTGTGTGATGGGTTGGGCAGATAAAGCCAGGCCGCCCTGTGGAGGCCTACTGCTGTGTGTGATGGGTTGGGCAGATAAAGCTAGGCCGCCCTGTGGAGGCCTACTGCTTTGTGTGATGGGTTGGGCAGATAAAGCCAGGCCGCCCTGTGGAGGCCTACTGCTTTGTGTGATGGGTTGGGCAGATAAAGCCAGGCCGCCCTGTGGAGGCCTACTGCTTTGTGTGATGGGTTGGGCAGGGAAAGCCAGGCCGCCCTGTGGAGGCCTACTGCTGTGTGTGATGGGTTGGGCAGATAAGGCTAGGCCGCCCTGTGGAGGCCTACTGCTTTGTGTGATGTGTTGGGCAGATAAAGCCAGACTGCCCTGTGGAGGCCTACTGCTTTGTGTGATGGGTTGGGCAGATAAAGCCAGACCGCCATGTGGAGGCCTACTGCTTTGTGTGATGGGTTGGGCAGATAAAGCCAGACCGCCATGTGGAGGCCTACTGCTTTGTGTGATGGGTTGGGCAGATAAAACCAGACCGTCCTGTGGAGGCCTACTGCTTTGTGTGATGTGTTGGGCAGATAAAGCCAGACCGCCATGTGGAGGCCTACTGCTTTGTGTGAGAGACAGACAGCGACAGAGAGAGAAAGGCAGAGAGAGAGGAGAGAGAGAGAGAGAGAGAGAGAGAGAGAGAGAGAGAGAGAGAGAGAGACAGGCAGAGAGAGACAGGAAGAGAGTGAGAGAGAGAGACACAGAGAGAGAGAGAATGTGTGTGTGTGAGAGAGAGAGAGAGAGAGAGAGAGAGAGAGAGAGAGAGGGAGGGAGGGAGGGAGGGAGGGAGGGAGGGAGAGAGACAGATAGACACGAGACAGAGACAGAGACAAAGACAGAGCAACTGTATGTACAGCTGCTCTGCCCAGTTGTCAAGAGGACAACAACAACAACAGTGTGACGACTTTCCAGATGACAGATGGAACACAATGACTGAGAAAACAAAAACCAACAGGGGGGGGGGGGGGGGGGGGGGGGGACAGTGCAGAAATCATCTTTTCTTTCAGTGGGGTGGGGGGTGGGGGTGGGGGTGGGGGGGTCGATGAGAACGTCACGGCAGAGACCAGGAAACGACTAGCACACAACGATCACAAGGTGGGGGGTGGGGGAGGGGGGGGGGGGGAATCAATTGATGATGCTCTGAGCATCTCCTCAACAACAACAAAAACAAGGTCATTCTCAAATTTAAACACACACACACATACACGCACACGCACACACACATATATATATATATATATATATATACACGGACACGCACACGCACGCACACACACACACACACACACACACACGATTATTTCACAACAGTAAAAAGGCTGGCCTTTAGTTACACTTTCTCAAACTCGCCGCGGCTAGAGAGAGAGAGAGAGAGAGAGGAGAGAGAGAGAGAGAGAGAGAGAGAGAGAGAGAGAGAGAGAGAGAGAGAGAGAGATATCTGTTCTTGGCAGATATATCGGCAAGTTCAAGGAGTGGACCTCCCAAAACAGCAACAACAGTAACAACAACAAAAATAACAGTAACAACAACAACAACAACAGTAACAACAACATTAACAACAACAACAACAGTAACAACAACAAGCGCGATGAAGGCGGGCTGGTGGTAGAGTAGATGGGGTGAAGCAAGCAGGTGCAGGGATGTGTGTGTAACGGGGAGGGGGGGGGGGGGAGGAAGGGAGGGGGGGGGGGGGAGGGCGGACTGTTTGTAGATGTTTGGGTTGGGGGCGGGTTGGTACCGCGGGGCGTCAACATGACACAGGCTGACAACAGGCGCTTCATTGTGTATCGATTTCTCCACTCATTTGATCGGAGTTCTCCATTCCAGCCCACCATTCGGACAGACAAAGGCTTCTTTAGACAAGCAGTGGTCTTCTTTTTCTTTCTTTCTGTTTTTCTTGTTGTTGTTTGTTACTGTTTGTTGTTGTTGTTGTTGTTGTTATTCTTCTTCTTCTCCTCCTCCTTTTCTTTCACCATCACCACCACCACCACCATCATCATCATTTTCTTTTCCTTCCTCTTCTTCTTTTTTCCTTTCTTCTTTTCGTTCCTCTTGTTCTTTCTCACCGTTTAGTCTGAACTAGATTGACGCCTAGTCCTCCCCGCCCCTCCCCCCCCCCCCCCCACTATGATCATTCCACTTTCCTCCTCTCTCTCTTCCTCCATTTTTTTTCAGCCCTCCCTCCCTCCCCCCCACCATCCTACCCCCACCCGTGTTCCTCTCCTAGCAACGGTAGGCATCAAGTATGCGGTTGCGTTTAACGAAAGACCTATCGCTGAAAAACAGCACCAACAAACGAACGTGTGAACAGCAGTTGAACTATCATGATGAAGATGAATTCAAACGACGGTGTTGATACCAATTGACGATGACAGCAGTCCAATGAGTTTCAACAGCAGATGACACTCAATATCACAGGCCATTTTATAACACCCCCGCATACCCCCCCACCCCTTATCTATCCCTCACCCCACCCTCTGTCTGTCCGTCCGTCCTTCTCTCTCTCTTTCCATTTACGTATAAAGACTCTCCGAGGGTGGGAAGTATTTGTGTCCTGCGTGTGCCACTCCTTAATCTACAGTAGTTCTTGTTATTGCCGAAATGACGAAATTCAAACACGCTTAGCGACACTGACATCACCATCATCATCATCATCAGTACACTCTCCCCTCATACCCCTCCTCCTTCCCCCTCCCCTCCCCTCCCTCCTTTGTGATGCACCAAGTCTCTTTGAGTATGTGCTTTTGAACAAAGTCATGCAGCATAGTTGGGGAACACAGGAACACGCGATGGCGAACACTTCTTCCCCCGTTATTATGAGGAAGACTCAGCGAAGACAAGTTTTAAAAAAAAGGGGAAGGTTGGTAGGCGTGGGGGTAGACAGAGTGGGGTGGAGGAGGGGGGGGGGGGGTGGCTGGCGTGCAAAAAAAAAAAAAAAGTGTAGCCGAGAAACCCTTTTCCTGGCATATGGGGGGACTTATCCAATTCCGTCATTGTGAAGAGATCGACTAATCCACTTTCATTGCTTGGGTCAGAATCGTCAATAGTGTGCGCGATGTGTCCAGTGTCACGGTATTATTTTGGCTGCTGTCCCTCTATTTTCTCAGCTGTTTTTGGCCGCCGACGGCAACAATTACTTACAAAAAAAAACAAAAACAAAAAACAAAAAAACCCAACTAATTCTAACATGCAAGCTGTTACAAGAAAGTAGACGTACCGCACACTTCCGAACGGAGAACCACCTATCCACTTCTTTTTATTTTATTTTTTTTAAAACACACTGGCTACCTAGGTGTCAAACCAAATTCACACAGCGACCCCGACGTATAAGCATTTGCTCGAAGCACATTGGACTATTTTCAGTGAACGTATATCTACAGAAATCTTGGGCCGGCCAGAGGTCGGTTGTTATTGGGCAATGTCGCAGGGGGTTGCATCATTACAGAATTACTTCCCTTGGAGTATGCACCAAGAACGATAATCACTCTCGGTCCCGTGTATGTGCAGAAATGTCTGCCGTCCGGACGAAAATAATGTTACCTACGTTATTTCTGATCTGGATGCGTTTGGAACCCATTATAGTTTGACCTGATGTCGGTGTACCCGACATTAGCTGCCGTCGACTGTTCTTTCGCTCCCTTTCTAGTAGCCTAGCCTGTGCACTCCTGTCAATTGACATGTTCCAAACTGGATTTTGAACATTACTTCACAGAGAAAGAAGTAAGCTAGCGCGTCCGTGCGTGTGTGTGTGTGTGTGTGTGTGTGTGTGTGTGTGTGTGTGTGTGTGTGTGTGTGCACGCGCGGGTGTGTGTGCGTGTGTGTGTGGTGTGTGGTGTGTGTGTGTGTGTGTGTGTGTGTGGTTGTGCACGCGCGGGTGTGTGTGTGTGTGTGTGTGTGTGTGTGTGTGTGTGTGTGTGTGTGTGCTGTGGTGTTGTGTGTGTCGCGCGCGGCCTGTCTTGTGTGTGTGTGTGTGTGTGTGTGAGATTATATGTATCCCACTTTTTTTTTAACGACAAATTTGTCCACAATATATGAGCAATGTTGTGCAATGTCAGTGCAATCTGAAGTGTGCCTCAACTAAAACAGTTGCAGTCACTGTGGCCATCATGTCTGAGTGTGCACGAGGCAGTCACATTGAGGTTTTCCTCTCCACATTGACCACATGTCACAGGGCGGACCCCTGTCAGAGAGAGAGAGAGAGGAGAGAGAGAGAGAGAGAAGAGTGCGGACGGACGGACGGACGGACGGACGGACAGACAGACAGACAGACAGAGTCGTCATGGTATGGCGCCAGCTATCCTGTCCTTTCTTTCTTTCTCTGTCTGCATCCATTGACATATTTTCGCATCACAATTCAGACTTTTGGGCGGGGATGATGGGGGGGGGGGGGGGGGGGGGGGGGAGGGTGTGTGTGTGCTCCACGCCATATTGAGAGAGACAGAGAGAGAGACAGAGAGAGAGACAGAGAGAGAAAGAGAGACAGACACAGAGAGAGAGAGAGAGAGAGAGAGAGGGAGAGAGAGAGGGTAGGGGGAGGGGGGCTAAGGAGAATGGGTCAACTCGATATTCACTCCGTATCGATAGATTCCTTGCCCCCCCCCCCCCCCACCCCGCTTGCTTCCCTGAGGCACATATGTGTGTGTGTGTGTGTGTGTGTGTGTGTGTGTGTGTGTGTATGTGTGTGTGTGTGTGTGTGTGTGTGTGTGTGTGTGTGCGCGCGCGCGCGTGCGATCTTAAGCTGTGTATAGGAGAGATTTCCGTTCGTAACCTCCTTCCCCCAGAGACCAAGGTTTCCTTCTGTTAGGGGGGGGGGGGACGAGTGGGGAGGGGGCGATGGGGGGGGGGGACGGGTGGGGAGGGGGCGAGGGGGGGGGGGGGGCAGTGTCGAGCAGAGGGGAATCTTAAACAGCAACAATGTCGAGAATAGAGGGAACGTTGGACCGGGGGATTTATTGAGCAGGAACGAGTGAAGGGGAATTATTGAGCAGGGACGAGTGAAGGGGGAGTATGGAGCAGGGACGAGTGAAGGGGAATTATTGAGCAGGGACGAGTGAAGGGGGAGTATTGAGCAGGGACGAGTGAAGGGGAATTATTGAGCAGGGACGAGTGAAGGGGGAGTATTGTGCAGGGACGAGTGAAGGGGAGTATTGAACAGGGACGAGTGAAGGGGAATTATTGAGCAGGGACGAGTGAAGGGGGAGTATTGAGCAGGGACGAGTGAAGGGGAATTATTGAGCATGGACGAGTGAAGGGGGAGTATTGAGCAGGGACGAGTGAAGGGGGGAGTACTGAGCAGGGACGAGTGAAGGGGGAGTATTGAGCAGGGACGAGTGAAGGGGAATTACTGAGCATGGACGAGTGAAGGGGGAGTATTGAACAGGGACGAGTGAAGGGGGGAGTATTGAGCAGGGACGAGTGAAGGGGAATTATTGAGCAGGGACGAGTGAAGGGGAATTACTGAGCATGGACGAGTGAAGGGGGGAGTATTGAACAGGGACGAGTGACGGAGAATTATTGAGCAGGGACGAGTGAAGGGGAATTACTGAGCATGGACGAGTGAAGGGGGGAGTATTGAACAGGGACGAGTGACGGAGAATTATTGAGCAGGGACGAGTGAAGGGGGAGTACTGAGCAGGGACGAGTGAAGGGGAATTATTGAGCAGGGACGAGTGAAGGGGGAGTATTGAGCAGGGACGAGTGAAGGGGAATTATTGAGCAGGGACGAGTGAAGGGGAATTATTGAGCAGGGACGAGTGACGGAGAATTATTGAGCAGGGACGAGTGAAGGGGGAGTACTGAGCAGGGACGAGTGAGGGGGGAGTATTGAGCAGGGACGAGTGAAGGGGGGAGTATTGAGCAGGGACGAGTGAAGGGGGAGTATTGAGCAGGGACGAGTGAAGGGGGGAGTATTGAGCAGGGACGAGTGAAGGGGGAGTATTGAGCAGGGACGAGTGAAGGGGGAGTACTGAACAGGGACGAATGAAGGGGGAGTATTGAGCAAGGACGAGTGAAGGGGAGTATTGAGCAGGGACGAGTGAAGGGGGAGTACTGAACAGGGACGAATGAAGGGGGAGTACTGAACAGGGACGAATGAAGGGGGAGTATTGAGCAAGGACGAGTGAAGGGGGAGTATTGAGCAAGGACGAGTGAAGGGGGAGTATTGAGCAGGGACGAATGAAGGGGGAGTACTGAACAGGGACGAATGAAGGGGGAGTATTGAGCAAGGACGAGTGAAGGGGGAGTATTGAGCAAGGACGAGTGAAGGGGGAGTATTGAGCAGGGACGAGTGAAGGGGGAGTACTGAACAGGGACGAATGAAGGGGGAGTATTGAGCAAGGACGAGTGAAGGGGGAGTATTGAGCAGGGACGAGTGAAGGGGGAGTATTGAGCAGGGACGAGTGAAGGGGGAGTATTGAGCAGAAAGGAGTGAAGGGAAAGTATTGCGCAGGGAC
>CM065737.1:60015957-60033457 GCA_033310375.1 Conus canariensis
GGATACGCTGTGCTTGCCCCAAACACCCAGGATATCCAATGGTTCTCCCAACACCCAGGATATGCAATGCTTCCCCCAAACACCCAGAATATGCAGTGTTTTCCCCAAACACCCAGGATATGCAGTGTTTTCCCCAAACACCCAGGATATGCAGTGTTTTCTCCAGACACCCAGGATATACAGTGCTTCCCTAAACATCCAGAATATGCAGTGCTTACCCCAAACACCAGGATATACAATGCTTCCCTAAACATCCAGAATATGCAGTGCTTACCCCAAACACCCAGGATGTGCAATGGTTCCCTCGAAGACCCAGGATATACAGTGCTTACCCCAAACACCCAGGATATGCAATGCTTCACAAACACCTAGGATATGCAGTGCTTTCCCCAAATATCCGGCACATGCAATGGTTCACCTAACGCCCACGATATACAGTGCTTTACCCAATACTCAGAATATCTAATGTTTCCCCGAGAATATCTAATGTCCCACCCTACACCCAGGATGCCCAATGCTTCCCCAAGCACTCAGGATATGCAATGCTTCCCTGAAACTCACAATATGTGCAACTGGTTGAACAAACACCATGCATCCACGATGAGCAACGCTTCACCCGAACATCTCCAGGATATTAAACGCCTTTCCCTCCCGCTTCCACCATCTCCAGTGCTTCCGCAAATATCCAGGGTTTTAAACTCCCCCCCCCCACATCCCGGGTATCAAAGGCTTTCTCAAGTACCCAAGGTATATCCACTGCTTCCCTAAATGCCATGGACCTTCGACGCCTCTTCAAATATTCAAAGCTTCCTTAAATATTCAAGACATCCAATGATTCTTTTGATACTCAGGATGGTCAACGCTTCCTTGAACGTTCAATGCTTTTTTCCAAATATCGAAAGTATACCATGCTTCCTTAAATACTCAGGATATACACTGCTTCTTCGAATACTCAGGGTACTCACTGCTTCCTTAAATGTTCAAATGCTTCCTGAAATATCCAAGATCATCCCACGATTCATTAAATACTCAGGATATCCAGCGCTTCCTTAAATATTCAAAGCTTCCTGAAACGTCCAAGACCATCCCACGATTCCTCAAATACTCAGGATATCTAGCGCTTCCTTAAATATTCAACGCTTTCCTGAAACATCCAAGACCACAACGATTCCTTCAATAGTCAGGATATCCAACGCTCCCTTAAATATGCAAATGCTTCCTGAAACATCCAAGATTATCCCGCGATTCCTCAAATACTCAAGATATCCAGCGCTTCCTTAAATATTCATACGCTTCTTTCAAACATCCCAAACATCTCACGTTTCCCGAAATACCCCCAGGATATTCACCATGTTTCCTTAAATATCACACGGCTTCCTTGATTTAAACACATTCCAGCATACCCAACGATTTCCCTTAAAAAAAAAAAAAAAGAAAAAGAACCCCCCCCCCCCCCCCCCCAGCATATCCCCCCACAGCGTTTCCGGAAAGTCCTATGGGGGGGCACCGCTAACAGGCTGTTAAATGATCCAGCAGGCAGACAAATTGGGACTCGCCGTCATCCCGAAGGAATGAGAGGGAGAAGAGAAAGAAGAGGGTCTGTCGGAACGGCGGACTGAGGGAGGAATGCTGAGACCCCCCCCCCCCCCCCCCCCCCCCGGTTAGCTGGGTGAGCCTGACCCAGCGACGCGCACACATACTCCCACGTGCAATGCACGTGCTAGCCGGAAAATTGATCAAAAACGGGAGGACCGCGGCTCGCTCTGCCACACCACTGCCGGGTCCGACTGACGACCTGCTGGCCGTTTCACCTGGAGACAAGACCACCCGGCCTGGTCCTCCTAAAGAGCGCAAGCCTGGAAGAACGGGATTGAGGAGGGGGTGGGGGGGGGGGGGGGGTGGAAGGAGGAGGTGGGTGGGGGGGTGGAAGGAGGAGGTGGGGGGGGGTACAGTCAGTCGCTTGCTCGTTCATTAACGACGAGAACGTTTTCATTGATGACCAAGGCAAAAGCCGACTCCTGCCAGTCAGTCAGTCAGTCAACCAGACAACACCACCGGCGCTAGTTCTTGCGTCAGCCGCCATCTTGTCTTTTAACCTTTTTTTTACCCCCCCCCCCCCTCTCTCTCTCTCTCTCTCTCCGGTTCATTCCGGCCCAAACTGGATCGGTACTTTTGTCAGCAGCAACGGCGTGCGGGCCTCCATGTCATTCTCTCTCTCTCTCTCTCGCTCTTTCTCTCGCTCTCTGGCTCAGTGCGAGCTTGCCGCCGTCTATTTTTAGCCGGCGATCGATGCTGGGGGTCAATGTATGCCTGGCGGCTGGCTATACTTAGTACAGCTGTGTTCAAATCAGTCTGCCGCTTTCTGGGTACGCTGCCTATATGCATTTCGGCGGTGTCTGGGAATATTATGGCCCGATCGATCCAGGCCCTCTCTCGGTCTATGGCACTTCGCGAGTTTCAAAAGGTGATTTTTTCCCCTTTTTATTTATTTATTTTTTTAGTCAGTGTCACCGCGAAAAGGATTTTTTTGACCACGAAAAGAATGAATATCAGCTGTTAAAGGTATTTCTTGTTCGTGTTTGTTTTGTTTTGTTTTTAATGTGGTAGTAATAATTATCTTGCTTTTTTTTTGCCATTTTTGTAACAACCATCCGTAAAATTTGTCTAACGTTATGGTTCGCGTGTATGTGCTCGTGATATTGCAAAACAAAGCATTGCCCATAATCAGTCTCTTCACTGAAGAACCATTTTGCACATCTTGCATGTCCTCCCAGTGACATTCATCCCCCAAGCACTTCACTCACCCCAGCTTCCTCCACACACACACACACACACACACACACACACACACACACACACACACCATCCTCATCCTGTCTCAGCCCCAGTACTGGCAGTCCACAGGGAGCGATCACCGTACAGTCGCCGTGTGGCAACTCACCACAGCAGACGCTGCACGCTGCCGAGTCAGTTCGGTGGCGTTCAGCGGGTGGGCCTGTTCTGGTGCAACACACGCAGGACACCCACCACCCGCTGAGCCCCCCTACTGACCTGACGACAGTGACCGCTCAGTGATGGAGCGAGTGGATGGTTGGAGGATGCCACCCGAGGCCAGCTAACGACAGACGGTCTTCGTGAACGCTTCGACACGAAAGACTTTGACAGGTATATGGGTGTGGAAGGTGACTTGAAGGTCACTGAGAGAGAGAGAGAGAGAGAGAGAGAGAGAGAGAGAGAGAGAGAGAGAGAGAGAGAGAGAGAGAGAGCAATGGCATGAAGAGCCACGTCACTGGAGACTTCAGACGATACCAATCATAAACTTCCTTTCTTCCACTTTCGACCGTTGGTAAGGTTCCTGTGTATGCAACCGTTTTTTTTTTAAATTTAAATTCCACCATTCAGGCAGCCACAGCACGTCTTCGGGATGACATCTAAGCTCACAGATGTACGTGTGTGTTATTGTCGTGTCATCCATCCCACCGGAACACAATGGCCTTCTCTTCTGGAAAAGTCGGAGTGGGATTCAACGTATACACACGTTTACAAAAAAAAAAAAAAAAAAATATATATATATATATATATATATATGCGTCCACACACGGGGTCTGGGATTCAAAGTCTCATTCGAAGGACTAGGAAGCCACTGGGGTCTGCGCAGACCTGAACTCCGAAGGGAAAACCTCTTCTCACCTGGAGTCTCAAGTGGGAATCAATCCCTGACTTTGGAACAGGAACAAAACAACAACAACAAAAAAACAAACAAAAAAATCAAACAAACAAACAAAAATCGCTGGACCACTCAAAAGAAACAAGCACATCACACAAACACACACATACACAGAATGCGTTTCGACCTAGTGGGTCTTCTTCAGGCAGGACACGTGACGTTCTAAACGCTCATGTTTCTCTTCGATCTGGGCGAAAAATCTGGGTCCTGGGTGAACGAATAAAATGACGGGAATGGAGCAGAGGTTGACGGGGAGAAGATTCCACCACCACTACTACTACCATACTGCTACAACTACTACTACTACCACCACCACCACCACTACTGGTAATACTCATCATCATCATCATGGTATTATACTCACAATCTGACGCCATTGTCACCAGGTCAGACAGCCCCCATCAAGAACTTGACGCCAAGGAACTTCACCTGGTCCCAGGTAGATAAAGTGCCTTCTTTGTTTCCTGTCATCGCAGATCACAGCATCCGCCAGACAGCATCAGCCAGACAGCTCCAGCCAGCCAGACAGCATCCGCCAGACAGCATCAGCCACTCAGCCCTCGCCAGACAGCATCCAACAGACAGCATCCAACAGACAGCATCCAGACAGCATCAGCCAGACAGCATCAGCCACTCAGCATCAGCCACTCAGCATCCGCCAGATAGCATCAGCCAGACAACATCAGCCAGACAGCATCAGCCAGACAGCATCCGCCACACAGCATCCGCCACACAGCATCCGCCACACAGCATCCGCCACACAGCATCCGCCCGACAGCAACAGCCAGTCAGCACCAGCCAGTTAGCATCAGCCAGACTCCAGAAATGCAGCAGACATGTGCGATGCTGGACAGGACGTTGGAACCAACCTCCCTGGGACGCCTGCATTAAGGAGACGACACTCCGCCGTGTGGTTGGGCTCCCAGTCAGGAAAGCCAGGGAATTGGATGCCGTCGTGAACAATGCTGGGTGAAAAAAAATCCTACAAAGAAATGCTATGGAATGGGACTCGAACCAACGACCCTCCAGTCCGGCAACCTCTGACAGGATCACCACCACGCAACAGTGGCTTGTATCTTCGCTGCATAGTTTTGTTTTTTTTTTCCCGATGGTTGGTCTCTTTATTGCAAATATCTTCATGGCGACTGGTCTTATTTCATTGCAGTTTCGTCTGCGATGGCGATTCACTGCAGGTCAGTCTTTCTAGTGGAAGGTCTCTTCAATATTTTTTCGTATGGCGGATCTCGTGACTGTAGAATCTTTTTTTTTTTTTTCTGGTGTCGCTCTCTTCATTACAGATCTTTCTGGAACCTCTCTCTTTACCACAGATTTTTTGGTGGCTGATCCCTTCACTGCCTAAGTCTGCATTACGGATCTCTCTCTGATCGCTGATCTCTTCACTGCCTTTGTCTGCATTACGGATCTCTCTCTGATCTCTTCACTGCCTATGTCTGCATTACGGATCTCTCCCTGATCGCTGATCTCTTCACTGCCTATGTCTGCATTACGGATCTCTCTCTGATCGCTCATCTCTTCACGGCCTATGTCTGCATTACGGATCTCTCTCTGATCACTGATCTCTTCACTGCCTATGTCTGCATTACGGATCTCTCCCTGATCGCTGATCTCTTCACGGCCTATGTCTGCATTACGGATCTCTCTCTGATCACTGATCTCTTCACGGCCTATGTCTGCATTACGAATCTCTCCCTGATCGCTGATCTCTTCAGTAACTTACTGGTGGCTTTCTTTCCACTCCTGCTCTTTCCAGTGGCTGGTTTGTGCACGGCAGATGTATGGCGACTGTCTCTTCAATGCAGATGTTCTTTCTGCAGAACTTTGGGGGCTGGACTTTTTTTTCACCGCAACGTTTTTCTAGTGTCTGTCTCTGTTTGGTGGCTGGCTGTTCACCGTCGATCTTTCCAGAGGCTATCGCTTCATGACATGTCTTCCTGATCGCTGATCTCTTCACCATCTTTTTAGGGTGGCTGTTCTTAACACTGGAGCCGTCTAGTGGCTGGTCTGTTGACAGCGGGTCTGTGTGGCAACTGGTCTCCTCACTGCAGATGTCTCTTCGAAGACTGATGTCGTTAACTGTTGGTGACTGGTGCAGATGTCTTAGTTGTGACAGGTCTACACACACACACACACACACACACACACACCACGCACGCGCACACACACACATACGCCCCCCCCCCCCCCACACACACACACAGACGCGCACACACACACACACACGCACGCACGCACGCACGCACACACACACACACACACACACACACACACACACACACACACACACACACACACGCACGTGTATGCTCACCCATGCAGTTACACAAATTTGCAGAGGGAGGGAGGAAGGCAGGCAGAGAGAGGGAGAGCGAAACACACACACGCATAAAACACACACACACACATGCGCGCATGCGCGCGCGCGCGCGCGCACACACACACACACTTTTTACACCCACACACCCATACATGTGTATGCGCACCCATGCAGTTACACAAATTTGCAGAGGGAGGGAGGGAGGGAGAAGCACTGCTATTGGGAAAGAGAGAGATATTAAAGGAAGTATTGGTATTGGGTTGAAAAACATATATATATATATATATATATATATATATATATATATATAAAGAGAGAGAGGTATTGCTTTTGGAGAGAGAGAGGGGGAGGGGGGAGAAAGAATTAGAGTTTTGCTGTTGAGAGAGAGAAAGGAAGAGAGAGAGAGAGAGAGAGAGAGAGAGAGAGGAGAGAGAGAGAGAAAGAGAGAGGCAGACAGACAGAGAGATACTAAGACAGACAGAGAGGGAGAGACGGAAGGTCATAGAGAGGGAGGAACACAGGGATTGAAAGGCAGAGAAAGAAGGTGGGTGTCAACAGCTGAAAGAAAGGGGAAAGGTGGTGGAGGGGGATTAGGGGGGATAGAGACAGATCACAGGGAGAAAGAGAGGGAATGGATGGAAGAGAGGGAATGGATGGAAGAGAATGCATGGAAGAGAAGTAATGCATGGAAGAGAGGGAATGCATGGAAGAGAAGTAATGCATGAAAGAGAGGGAATGGATGGAAGAGAGGGAATGGATGGAAGAGAAGTAATGCATGGAAGAGAAGTAATGCATGGAAGAGAGGGAATGCATGGAAGAGAAGCAGGAAGAGAGAATGCATGGAAGAGAGGGAATGGATGGAAGAGAGGGAGCAGGGGAAAGAGAGGGAGGCAGGGAAGAGGAATGCATGGAAGAGAAATGATGGAAGAGAGAGGCATGGAAGAGAGGGAATGGATGGAAGAGAGGGAGAGGGGAAAGAGAGGGAGGAGGGAGAAGGGAATGGATGGAAGAGAGGGAATGATGGAAGAGAGGGAGCAGGAGAAAGAGAGGGAATGGATGGAGAAGAGAGGGAAGCAGGGAGAAGAGAGGGAATGGATGGAAGAGAGGGAATGGATGGAAGAGAGGGGGGAAGGGGAATGGATGGAAGAGTGGGAATGGATGGAAGAGAGGGAATGGATGGAAGAGAGGGAGCAGGAGAAAGAGAGGGAATGGATGGAAGAGGGAGAGGAGGAAGAGAGGGAATGGATGGAAGAGGGGAATGGATGGAAGAGGGGAATGGATGGAAGAGAGGGAGCAGGAGAAAGAGAGGGAAATGGAGTGGAAGATGAGAGGGAATGGATGGAAGGAGGGAATGATGGAAGAGGGAAATGGATGGAAGAGAGGGAGCAGGAGAAGGAATGATGGGAATGGATGGAAGAGGGGAATGGATGGAGAGAGGGACAGGATGAAGAGAGGGAATGGATGGAAGAGTGGGAATGGATGGAAGAGAGGGAATGGAGGAAAGAGAGGGATGGAGAAGAGGGGAATGGATGGAGAGAGGGGACAGGAGAAGAGAGGGAATGATGGAAGAGAGGGAATGATGGAAGAGAGGGAGCAGGAGAAAGAGAGGGAATGCATGGAGAAGGGAATGGATGAAGATGGGAGAGGAAGAAAGACGAAGAGAGAGGGAGCAGAGGGAAATAGAGAGGGAATGGATGGAAGAGTGGGAATGGAGAAGAGAGGGAATGGATGGAAGAGAGGGGCAGGAGAAAGAGAGGAATGATGGAAGAGGAGCAGGAGAGAGAGGAAGAGAGGGAAGGCATGAAGAGAGGGAATGCATGGAAGAGAGGGAGCAGGAGAAAGAGGGAATGCATGGAAGGACAGGGAAGGATGGAGAGTGGGAGCAGGAGAAAAGAGGAATGGATGGAAGAGAGGGAGCAGGAGAAAGAGAGGGAATGCATGGAAGACAGGGAATGGATGGAAGAGTGGAGCAGGAGAAAGAGAGGGAATGCATGGAAGAGAGGGGCAGGAGAAAGAGGGAATGGATGGAAGAGAGGGAGCAGGAGAAAGAGAGGGAATGGATGGAAGAGTGGGAGCAGGAGAAAGAGAGGGAATGGACGGAAGAGAGGGAGCAGGAGAAAGAGGGAATGCATGGAAGAGAGGAAGCAGGAGAAGAGAGGGAATGGATGGAAGAGAGGGAGCAGGAGAAAAGAGGGAATGGAGGAAGAGAGGGAGCAGGAGAAAGAGAGGGAATGCATGGAAGAGAGGGAGCAGGAGAAAGAGGGAATGGATGGAGAGAGGGAATGGATGGAAGAGTGGGAATGGATGGAAGAGGGAGGAGGAGAAAGAGAGGGAATGGATGGAGAGAGGGAGCAGGAGAAAGAGGGAAGGGAAGTGGATGGAGGAAGAGGGAATGGATGGAAGAGAGGGAGCAGGAGAAAGAGAGGGAATGATGGAAGAGAGGGAGCAGAGAGAGGAAGAGGAGGGGAATGGATGGAAGAGGAGTAAGGCGGAAGAATGGGAGAGTGGAGATGAAGGAGGGAATGATGAGAGGGAGCAGGAGAAAGAGAGGGAATGGATGGAAGAGTGAGGAAGAAGGAGAGAAAGAGAGGGAATGCATGGAAAGCGAGAAGGGAATTGGATGGATGAGAAGGAGAGGGAAAGAGAGGAATGTGGAGAGTGGAGCAGGAGAAGTGGGGAATGGATGGAAGAGAGGGAATGGATGGAAGAGAGGGAAGGGATGGATGGAAGAGTGGGTATGGATGAAGAGAGGAATGGATGGAAGAGAGGGAGCAGGAGAAAGAGAGGGAATGGATGGAATAGTGGGAGCGGTCTCTCTCTCTTCTTCTCTCTTACTCTCTCTCTGCTCATTCGTCGTCTCTCTCTGCTATTCTCTGCTACGACTCTTGCAACGGAGACAAGATCAGATAAGTCGCCTCTTATCCGATGAGATACGGATTTCAGCGTTTCGGTAATCCGTTGACTCTTACAAGGACTGTTCCGCCTCTGATTCCGCTCCCTCCTTTCCCGACTCCTCACCACGCCTTCCCCCCTTTCCACCTGACCTTCTCAGCCCCCACTCTTCTTTCTCTGTCTGTCTCTCTCGATTCTTCTCCTCCTCTCGCGAGCGGTGGACCTCCCCTCTGAGACTCTCTGTCTCGTTCGTCTGTTCTCTGTCTTACTCTACTGCTCCTCACGTCGTTCTTCTCCTCGTCTTATTCCTGTCTTCTCCCTACGGACTTATCCGTTCAGTGTAGTTCTGACTGACCCGCAACGACTCTTTTTCTTTCTTTATCTCTGTACTCTCTCTCACTCTCCTCCTCTCTTCCACTGCTCTCTGTACATTCTTCCTTCCACTCTGGACCTGATCTCTCTCGGATCTGTTCTCTCTCTCTGTATCTCTTACTACTCTCGCTAACGGATTCTACTTCTTAGTGTTCCTGACCTCTCTCGTTCGTCCTGTCCCTCGTATTCTCTTATGACTCTGTATTTGTTTGTCTCTTTGTGACTCTTCTCTCTCTGTACGACTGTTCTCTGCTCTCTCTGGTACTCTACTGACTCTCTGCTAACGATTCTGTCCTTCTCTGTTATTCTCTTACTGACTCTTGTAACGGTTCTTTCCTGTTCTCTCTCTGTGTATGTTTCGTGTGTACGTAGACCTAATCTGTCTTCTGTATTGGATTGTAAGATGTCTGTTGTATGAGCCGATGAGGCCCTTTTTATTCTGATGATTTGAACGTCTCCTCTCTTGTTATCTTTCTCGCGCTTTTCCTCGACTCACATCTCGTTGATCCTACGCCTCTGTACGACTTCTTCTCTCTCTGTTTTCTCTGTCTACTTCTCTACGGCTCTCTGTTCCTGTCTTCTCTGTTTATTCTCTGTACTGCTCTCTGATCGGTTCTGTTCCTGTCTCACTCTCTCTGTTATTCTCTGTACTGACTCTCTGCTAACGGATTTCGTCTCCTGTCTTTCTCTGTTATTCTTCGTTACTGATCTTCCTCTGAGTATTCTGTCCTGTCTCTCTTCTGTTTTCCTGTATCTCTAGACTCTCTGTAACGGTTCTGTTCCTGTCTCTCTCTGTGTTATTCTCTGTACTGACTCTCTGCTAACGGATTCTGTTCCTCCTCTTGTTTTTTCTCTGTACTGCTCTCTCTACGTTCTGTTCCTGTCTCTCTCTGTGTTTTCTCTGTACTGACTCTCTGCTAACGGATTCTGTTCTCTTCTCTCTTGTTATCTCTGTACTACTCTCTGCTACGGATTCTTTCCGTCTCTCTCTGTGTTATTCTCTGTACTGACTCTCTGTAACGATCTGTTCCTGTCTCTGTGTATTCTCTGTACTGACTCTCTGCTAACGGATTCTGTTCCTGTCTCTCTCTGTGTTATTCTCTGTACTGACTCTCTGTAACGGATTCTGTTCCTGTCTCTCTCTGTGTTATTCTCTGTACTGACTCTCTGATAACGGATTCTGTTCCTGTCTTCTTGTATTCTCTGTACTGACTCTCTGATAACGGATTCTGTTCCTGTCTCTCTCTCTGTGTTATTCTCTGTACTGACTCTCTGATAACGGATTCTGTTCCTGTTCCTCGTTATCTCTCTCTTGTGTCGTTCTGTTCTTTTCTCTGTATGACTCTCTGTAACGGATTCTGTTCTGTCCTTCTGTGTTATTCTCTGTACTGACTCTCTGATAACGGATTCTGTTCCTGTCTCTCTCTGTGTTATTCTCTGTACTGACTCTCTGTAACGGATTCTGTTCCTGTCTTTCTGTGTTATTCTCTGTATGACTCTCTGTAACGGATTCTGTTCTGTCTCTTCTTGTTTTCTCTGTACTGACTCTCTGTACGGATCTGTTCCTGTCTCTTCTGTTATTCTCTGTACTGACTCTCTGCTAACGGATTCTGTTCCTGTCCTCTCTGGTTTTCTCTGTACTGACTCTCTGCTAAGATCTGTTCTGTTCTCTCTGTGTTATTCTCTGTACTGACTCTCTGTAACGGATTCTGTTCCTGTCTCTCTCTGTGTTTCTCTTCTGTACGACTCTTGTAACGGATTCTGTTCTATTCTCTGTGTTATTCTCTGTACTGACTCTGATAACGGATTCTGTTCCTTCTTCTGTGTTATTCTCTGTACTGACTCTCTGCTAACGGATTCTGTTCCTCTTCTCTCTTGTTATTCTCTGTACGATCTCTGTAACGGTTTTCCTGTCTTCTCTTGTTATTCTCTGTACTGACTTCTGATAACGGTTCTGTTCTGTCTCTGTTATTCTCTGTATGACTCTCTGTAACGATTCGTTCTGTCTTATTCTGTGTTATTCTCTGTACGACTCTCTGATACGGATTCTGTTCCTGTCTCTGTCGTATTCTCTGTATGACTCTCTGATAACGGATTCTGTTCCTTTCTCTTGTTATCTGTATGACTCTCTGATAACGGATTCTGTTCCTGTCTCTCTCTGTTTATTCTCTGTACTGACTCTCTGAAACGGATTCTGTTCCTGTCTCTTGTGTTATTCTCTGTACTGACTCTCTGATAACGGATTCTGTTCCTGTCTCTCTCTGTGTTATTCTCTGTAATCTCTCTGCTAACGGTTCTGTTCCTGTCTCTCTCTGTGTTATTCTCTGATACGACTTCTGTACGGATTCTGTTCCTGTCTCTCTCTTTTGTTATTCTCTGTACTGACTCTCTGTACGGATTCTGTTCCTGTCTTCTCTGTGTTATCTCTGACTGACTCTCTGTAACGATTCTGTTCCTGTCCTCTCTGTGTTTATTCTCTGTACTGATCTCTGCTAACGGATTCTGTTCTGTCTCTCTGTGTTATTCTCTGTACTGACTCTCTGTAACGGATTCTGTTCCTGTCTCTCTTGTTATTCTCTGTACTGACTCTCTGTACGGATTCTGTTCCTGTCTCTCTCTGTGTTTTTCTGTACTGACTCTCTGATAACGGATTCTGTTCCTGTTCTCTCTCTGTGTTATTCTCTGTACTGACTCTCTGCTAACGGATTCTGTTTGTTCTCCTCTGTGTTATTCTCTGTACTGACTCTCTGATAACGGATTCTGTTCCTGTCTCTTGTTATTCTCTGTACTGACTCTCTGATAACGGATTCTGTTCTGTCTCTCTCTCTGTTATTCTCTGTACTGACTCTCTGATAACGGATTCTGTTCCTGTCTCTCTCTGTGTTATTCTCTGTACTGACTCTCTGATAACGGATTCTGTTCCTGTCTCTCTCTGTGTTATTCTCTGTACTGACTCTCTGATAACGGATTCTGTTCCTGTCTCTCTCTGTGTTATTCTCTGTACTGACTCTCTGATAACGGATTCTGTTCCTGTCTCTCTCTGTGTTATTCTCTGTACTGACTCTCTGATAACGGATTCTGTTCCTGTCTCTCTCTGTGTTATTCTCTGTACTGACTCTCTGATAACGGATTCTGTTCCTCGCTGTACCTTCTTTGTTTGTTGTTTTCTCTCTGTCTGTCTTTCCGTCCCACCCCACTCCCCCTTCCTCCTTCCTCTCCCCCTCCACCCCGAAGCCTCCATCCATCCCCATTCCCCACGTCTGTCCGTCTCTGTGTGTGCCTCTCTGTTGGTTTTTTGTCAGGAATTTTCTCTGGTGCATGCTTTAAGTATTGTGTTTGAAGCCAATGACACTTACACATTTGCACTCTGCTTACACCCCCACTGTGGCAAAATAAGATGGATTTATTCATATGTTTTTGTGCGTCTTTCTCCCCCCCCCCCCTCATCCGCCTCCCCTTTCCCTCTTTCTCTCCAGCTCCTCTCTTCTCCCCTCCCCTCCTCCCCCATGTCGTCTGTCTCTGCTTCTCTTGGGTTTCTTTGTGTTTTGCTCTGTCTCTGTCTCTCGAGCCGGAAAACACGTTTGATAAGTCTATTTCTTTCGGGCAAGATTGGAACAACAATAACAAAAACAACAAAAGATAAAGGAAATGGAGAACTAGATTTAGAAATCTGACTCGATCTTTAGTCGGCCTCCCCACTCCCTCCCTCCCCTCCTCCGCCCCCCCCACCCCTCACATCTTCACCCTACCTTCACTCTGTCTATCTCTCCCTCCTCCGCTTTCGTCCACGCTAGATCTCTTCCTGTCGTTCTCTCTTTTCCTCCCACTCCCTCCCTGTCTTTTTCTCCTGCTCCCCCTTCCATCCATTCCCTCTCTTTCTCCTGCTCCCTCTCTTCCATGCATTCCCTCTCTTCCATCCATTCCCACTCTTTCTCCTGCTCCCCCCTCCCCCCTTCCATCCATTCCCCCTCTTTCTCCTGCTCTCTCTTCCATCCATTCCCTCTCTTCCATAGATTCCCTCTCTTCCATCTATTCCCTTCCCTCTCTTCCATCCATTCCCTCTCTTCCATCCATTCCCTTTCTTCCATCCATTCCCTCTCTTTCTCCTACTCCTCTCCCATCCATTCCCTCTCTCCCAACCATTCCCTCTCTTTCTCCTGCTCTCCCTCTTCTATCCATTCCCTCTCTTCCATCTATTCCCTTCACTCTCTTCCATCCATTCCCTCTCTTCCATCCATTCCCTTTCTTCCATCCATTCCCTCTCTTCCATCCATTCCCTCTCTTTCTCCTACTCCTTCTCTCCCATCCATTCCCTCTCTCCCAACCATTCCCTCTCTTTCTCCTGCTCCCTCTCTTCCATCCATTCCCTCTTTCTCCTGCTCCCTCTTTTCCATGCATTCCCTGTCTTTCTCCAGCTCCCTCTCTTCCATGCATTCCCTCTCTTCCATCCATTCCCTCTCTTCCATCCATTCCCTCTCTTCCATCCATTCCCTCTCTTCCATGCATTACTTCTCTTCCATCCATTCCCTCTCTTCCATCCATTCCCTCTCTTTCTCCCTGTGATCTGTCTCTATCCCCCCTAATCCCCCTCCACCACCTTTCCCCTTTCTTTCAGCTGTTGACACCCACCTTCTTTCTCTGCCTTTCAATCCCTGTGTTCCTCCCTCTCTATGACCTTCCGTCTCTCCCTCTCTCTGCAACCCCCGCCCTCTCTCTCTCTCTCGCTCTCCGTCCCTCTCTCTCTCTCTCTCCCCCTTCTTTTCTCTCTCTCCCCCTCCCTCACTTTATCTCTCCCTCTCTATTCCTTGCTCTCTATCCCCACCTTTCCTAACCCCTCTTTCTCTCCCCCCCCTCTCTCTCTCTCGCTCCCTCTGTCTTTCTTCCTCCCCCTCTCTTCCCCTCCCCTCTCTCCTTCCCTCTCTCTCCCTCCCTCACTCTCTCTCGATCTTGTTCTCACTTTCCCTCTCTCCCCCTCCCCCCAATCATTCCCCTCCACTCTCTCTCTCTCTCTCTCTCTCTCTCTCTCTCTCCCCCCCCCCCCCCCCCCCCCCCCAGACGACTGATGGGGCGGTTTGACCAGTTACTCCTGGAGACATGTCGTCCCCTCTCTACTGGACAGGGTTTATAAGGTGTGTTTGTTTTCGTCTCCTCCTCCTCCTCTCTCTCTCCCCCCCCCCCCCCCCCCCCCCATCCTCCCCTGCTCAGAACTGTACGTTTCCTTCTTTAACCAGAAGTTCACAGAGTGCGTTGGTGAGGAAAGTGTGCATGGATTCCACTCTATATATATATATAGATATATGTGTGTGTGTGTTTGTGTGCATGTGCGCGTGGCGCGTGTGTTTGTGTGTGTGTGGGTGTGAGTGTTTGTGTGCGTGTGTGTTTGTGTGCGTGTGTGTGTGCGTGTGCGTGTGCGTGTGCGCGTGTGCGTGTGTGTGTGTGTGCGTGCTTGCTTGCTTGCATGCATGTGTGTGTGCTTGTGTGCGTGTGTGTGTGCATGCGCGCGTGTATGTGTGTGTGCATGCGCGCGCGCGTGTGTTTAGGTGTGTGTTTGTGTGTGTGCGCGCGCGCGCGTGTGCATGCATGTATGTTTGCGTGTGTGTGAGCGCGCGCGCGTATGTGCGTGTGTGTGTGTGTGTGTGTGTGTGTGCGTGCGTGTGCGTGTGCGTGTGCGTGTGTGGTGAGAGAGAGAGAGAGAGAGAGAGAGAGAGAGAGAGAGAGAGTTCGTATGTCCATGAATGCGTGCTTGTGCGTGTGTGTGTGTGTGTGTGTGTGTGTGTGTGTGTGTGTGTGTGTGTGTGTGTGTGTGTGCGTGCGCGCGCGCCCGCGCGCGTACGCGTGTGCGTGTATGCGTGCGTTGTATGTGTGTCTCCATAATAAAGGTTTTCCACCATTATAAAATAAGGTTTTTCCTTTAAAATGAACGTGTAGAAGACACTCAGATACAACTCGATTAGGATAATCGTGTAAGAAATACACACCGCTGCATAACGGGGCGGAAAAATGATCTTAATGTTAATCCTGTTTCTAACACACTCATTGAATCTTGGAAGAAGAAAAAAAGGCGATTCGAAAGGTTTCATAATCACACCATACTTTTCCAGGAGGATGGGGTAGAGGCGGGAGAGGAGGGGGAGAGGGGGGAGGGAAGGAGATGGCAAATGCATGCCCACACATACACACATTTACATTTCCGTATTTAAAACAAAGTTTCTTATTTATAACATACTGTACTCATTATGCAAATTAATTTTGAACTGATTCACGGTAAGCAGCTATTTATTTATCAGACTCGTTTTCTTCTAAACATACATTTGTATTCGTATTGCGGTACTACATGTTATTTGAAGGCCTTAGCTGGGCTGAACGATGCTAACTTGATCATTCTTAAAGAGAAAGATGTATTCTGAATATTGATGGTTATAATATATTCGGGATTTACATAGGCCTGGCATCGTCTGCCATTGTTCCTCAAACTCCAGCAAAAAGCGTACACTTCTCAGTGCGGATTTTGCATTTTGTAATCCGTCTACAATGGAACGTATATTTTGGTTTGATTGACATTCATATGCACCACATTTTGTCCAGGTATTAACATCTACCGTTGTATTGTCAGCTTCAATAAAACTAATCCAACGTGGACAATCTTTGACAATTATCACACTCATGTTCCAGCAATTCAGAGGTCTTGCACTTAGTTAAAGAACCATGATTAATTGTAGATAGAATGTATTTTGTTGTCACAACACTAACGACAAAGAAAACAACAACATCGACAATAACAACAACATCGTCAACACTAACAGCAGCAACAACCATCACCAACAAAGAGACAAGCACACAAAAAGCATTCTGAACTGGGATCACTTGAATGTAATTCTTTTACTGTTAATTAGTCTGAGAACGACGTACCAGTACGCTGCGATATCCACACACATTTTGTCCATCTCACAACTGGTTTCATATCAAATACATCAGTATCAGTAGTCAGAGGTCCTTGGCCGTTTTCTCGCCAATCACAAGCGCCAGTAAACCAAACCTGACAGAACCATCACTATAGACAGGACCTTTTCGGCCATTCCTTTGGCGAAGAGGTCACCGAAAGGTCAATCTTCGATGAACAACTTCAGAGCTATTTGTTTGAAGAGTGACGTGATAGCATGGTGAGACCATTGACTGATCAGCACAGACTGTGGTTCTAGCATTGTGAGATTGTGGTTCTAGCATGGTGAGACCATTGATTGGTGAGCACAGACTGTGGTTCTAGCACGGTGAGACCATTGATTGGTGAGCACAGACTGTGGTTCTAGCATGGTGAGACCATGGATTGGTGAGCACAGACTGTGGTTCTAGCATGGTGAGACCATTGATTGGTGAGCACAGATTGTGGTTCTAGCATGGTGAGACCATTGACTGGTGAGCACAGATAGTGGTTCTTTGACAGACCTGACCCTGTCTTTTGTTTGTGTCCAATGGATATGTTGAATTGTGCGTTGATTATTGAATTTATCTATCGATTCTTATTCACGTGTTTTGTCTTGCTTCTCTAATTTGCATGAATCTTTTGCGTTCTATTTCACACCGTGATTCTTTTTCTGCTTGCATTTTGGTATGTGCCCACTGTTTTGCTGCTGTATGTGCTTGCCGTTTTGAAAATTAAAACAGGGGTATTTTCAATATTGCCACACTTACCTTGTCTGCGGTAAGTCACATTCATTGCTATTTGCACTGATACAACAATGTATGTAACATAATAATTAAGACAAAAAAAAGGTTGTGAAAATTACCAAATGATACCCTGTCAAGATTACGTCCTTTAATGCCATTTCTGCCGAGCGGACGCAATTGTATTTCGCCAAATAAAGCTAAACGAGATTTTATTCTCCCTTACTCATTGTGAATCGCGTTCAAACGGAGGTCAGAAGAAACGCTTCAAACACACTTTCAAAACGTCCTTGGAAACATTCTAACTTCACCCCTGACACATGGGAACAAACTGCTATGGATCGAGCTAGATGGCGCTACTCTATCCACAAAGGCGCCAGTTTATGTGAAGAAAGGACAGCTGCAGCGCAACAAAAAGAGACAGGCAAGGAAAGCCCGCGCCAGCAAGCAAGAGCAGGCCTTCGAGCTGTCACCGCACATTCTGTGCACGCATCGGCTTGAACAGCCACCTG
>CM065737.1:60038457-60050957 GCA_033310375.1 Conus canariensis
GAATGATAGTGGAGGCAAGTGCACGTAAGCACGCCTACGTCTTAGGAAGATGGGCACAAACAGAAAACTTCAAGTGTCAGTCAACACACACTCCCCACACTCTGGGTGACGGTCACCGGGGGAAGCAACACGCCCCCCACCAGCCCAGTTTTGACCCCCGGGATTAATGAGAAAACTTTAAAGTGTGGTGTGGTGTGGTGTGCTATGGTATGGTATGGTGTGGTGTGGTATGGTGTGGTGTAATGTGGTGTGTGTAGAGTGGTGTGGTGTGTTGTGGTATGGTGTGTTTTTGGTGGTTGAGTGTAGTGTGTGGTGTGGTGTGGTGTGGTGTGGTGTGGTGTAGTGTAGAGTAGCGTACTGTAGTGTTTAGTGGTGTGGTGTGGTGTGGTGTGGTGTGCCGTAGTGTAGTGTAGTGTAGTGCAATGTGTAGTGTAGTGCAGTGCAGTGTAGTGTGGTCTAGTGCAGTGTAGTGTAGCGTAGTGTTGTTTTGTGCATAGTGTAGTGCAGTGTAGTGTAGTGTACTGTAGAGTAGTGTACTGTAGAGTAGTGTACTGTAGTGTACTGTACTGTACTGTAGTGTAGTGTACTGCAATGTACTGCAGTGTAGTGTAGTGTACTGCAGTGTAGTGTAGTATACTGTAGTGTACTGCAGTGTAGTGTAGTGTACTGTAGTGTACCGTAGTGTAGTGTAGTGTACTGCAGTGTAGTGTAGTGTACCGTAGTGTAGTGTAGTGTACTGTACTGTAGAGTAGTGTACTGTAGTGTAGTGTACTGTACTGTACTGCAATGTACTGCAGTGTAGAGTACTGTAGTGTACTGCAGTGTAGTGTAGTGTACTGCAGTGTACTGTAGTGTACCGTAGTGTAGTGTAGTGTTCTGCAGTATAGTGTAGTGTACTGCAGTGTAGTGTAGTGTACCGTAGTGTACCGTAGTGTAGTGTACTGTAGTGTACTGCAGTATAGTGTAGTGTATTGCAGTATAGTGTAGTGTACTGCAATGTAGTGTAGTGTACCGTAGTGTAGTGTACTGTAGTGTACTGCAGTATAGTGTAGTGTACTGTAGTGTACTGCAGTGTACTGTGGTGTATTGCAGTGTAGTGTAGTGTACCGTAGTGTAGTGTACTGCAGTGTAGTGTAGTGTACTGTAGTGTACTGCAGTGTAGTGTAGTGTACTGTAGTGTACTGCAGTGTAGTATAGTGTACCGTAGTGTAGTGTACTGTAGTGTACTGCAGTATAGTGTAGTGTACTGTAGTGTAGTGTAGTGTACTGTAGTGTACCGTAGTGTAGTGTAGTGTACCGTAGTGTAGTGTACTGTAGTGTACTGCAGTATAGTGTAGTGTACTGCAGTGTAGTGTAGTGTACTGTAGTGTACTGCAGTGTAGTGTAGTGTACCGTAGTGTAGTGTACTGTAGTGTACTGCAGTATAGTGTAGTGTACTGCAGTGTACTGTAGTGTACTGCAGTGTAGTGTAATGTACTGTAGTGTACTGCAGTGTAGTGTAGTGTACTGCAGTGTAGTGTAGTGTACTGTAGTGTACTGCAGTGTAGTGTAGTGTACCGTAGTGTAGTGTACTGTAGTGTACTGCAGTGTATTGTAGTGTACTGCAGTGTAGTGTAGTGTACTGCAGTGTAGTGTAGTGTACTGCAGTGTAGTGTAGTGTACGTAGTGTAGTGTACTGTACTGCAATATAGTGTAGTGTACTGCAGTGTAGTGTAGTGTACTGTAGTGTACTTCAGTATAGTGTAGTGTACTGCAGTGTAGTGTAGTGTACTGTAGTGTAGTGTAGTGTACTGTAGTGTAGTGTACTGTAGTGTACTGCAGTATAGTGTAGTGTACTGCAGTATAGTGTAGTGTACTGCAGTGTAGTGTAGTGTACTGTAGTGTAGTGTACTGCAGTACAGTGTAGTGTATAATCAAAACCCAAAACAGTGTCGCAAAAACGCAAGTTCTCTCAGTTTGATAAAAAAAAAATCACACCTGTTGTGGCGTTTCTATGATCTGTTATTTAGGTGGTGTATATATATATATATAATATATATATACACACACACACACACACACACACACACACACATATATATATATATATATATATATCATAAACATTACCATCATCAATACCACCACACATCAATGCCACATATAATTCCCTTGCTAATCCTGCTATCGATAGACTGTGACACGTGCTTTGGTTGTGTTTGACCCGATTTCTTTTACATCCCCCTCCCCCCCCCCCCCCCCCTTTTTTTTTTTTCTTTCAAGTACACTGACTTTTATCACAACATCACACAAACAGAAAAGTTACAAATTAAATCAACGACATGCAGGAATATTTTCGGGAAGAAAAAAAAATGTGCGCAAACATCCAAACATCAACAAATAATCACGTTCATCTTCGGAAGGACAAAAATAAAAGACGAAACTAAAATTCAGAGATGATATCGTGAACTTTTTGCCATGTTCTATTCACTGCTGATTGATCCAAAATACAACAACTGCAGGCGAAGACGAGATTTCAACTGGGAGCAGGCATAAGCTCTGAATGATTGTGAACGCGCTCAGTGAAGGATTTAAATATTCATATTCCAACGTGGTCCCTCCCCCCCCCCCCCAACCCACCCTCAACGTTTGTTGTCATGTAAATGCTGGACGTAAAGGAATTAACCAAACACGTACGTAAGGGAGTAAACTCAGGGGTGGAGGGGGGGGGGGGAGGGGGCGAGAAGGGGTCTGAAATTCTAATCTCACCTCTGTGTACCTCTACCCCCCCCCCCCCCTTCCCTAATGACAGATAAATAAATCAAATAAAAAGATAAACAAATGAATAACAGATAAATAATAAATAAACAAATAAGTGAATAAACAGAAACAAATAAATAAATAATAAAAGACAGAAAAAATGAATGAATAAAAAAAAAGTAAACACACGAATAGATAAAGGAGAAAAAACAATGTCGCTCCGGCGGGCGAGTGGATTCCAAGGCAGTCCGACTCTCATTGTTCTTCCAGTTTCAATGGACGGTGAGTTTGGTAAACCATTTCTCTCCCCCTTCCCCACCTCACCCCAGCCCCCCACCCCACCCCACCCATGCCTCTCTCCTCCTTCCCTGCGGTTGGGTTGGGTTGGGTTGGGTTGGGTTGGGTGGGGTTGGGTGGGGTTGGGTCGGGTTGGGTTGGGTTGGTCTGGGTTGCGTTGGTTTGGGTTGGGTTGGGTTGGTTTGGTTTGGTTTTGGTTTTAATGAAATAGTTGGGGTGGTAATAACACGGATATCGACAAAAGATCCATTCTTGTTTTGTTTTGTTTTCTCCTTCAGTTGGGTGGATGGGGGTGGTGGTGGGAGGGGGTGGGGGAGGGAGTGCACTGATGTGTTTAATCTGTCGTAAACCTATCAGAATGCAAGTGTCTGAACACACGTTAGCACACAAATAAACCCAGACGCTTTGTGTCAAACGTTTAAAACAATCAAAGTCAGCATGAGACTGTCCCTCTGTAAACAACACACACACACCCTGCAGGCTGAGCATGAGTTTGTCTTCTTTTTTTTTTTAAGGGAAGAAAAAAGACAGTGGGAGGCAAAGACGAGGATGGAGGCCCCCACCTCTTCAAAAACTAAACATAACTTTTTAAAAAAGACAAAAATGTTTTTTGTTTTTTTTTAATTGGAGGTTGGAGGACTGAAAAAAAAAAAAAAAGAAAACCAGAAAAGAAAGAAAGAAAACGACCCAAAACACACAACAAACAAAGGTTAAAAAAAAAAAAGCCATGAAAAAGACAAGGTGGGGAAAAAATTGGAGGTTGTAGGACAAAAAAAGAGGAAAAAAAAGAAGTTAAAACGATCCAAAACAAAGGAATTTAAAAAAAAAAAGCCCGCGCGACAACAACCCCCCACGCATGGGGGAGGGGGGACGGGGGGGGGGGGGGTAAACTTTTTTTCAGTGGACACCCAGCGGGCCGCGTTGCACGTGGCGTGGTCTTGGCCTGTGCATGGTGACGGAGACGACAGGGTCCGGGAACAGCTGGTGGGGGGTGGGCCGTGGCCCGTGACGTCACATGACACGTTCGATCAGCTGCGCCGTCTACATTTCACCACCTCCGTCATGGCCACAAAGTAGGGGGCGGGGAGGGGGAGGAGGAGGGGGGAAGAGAAGGGAGGGCGCGGGTGGGGAGGGGGAGTGAGTGGGGGATGGTGTGTGTGTGTGAGAGAGAGAGAGAGAGAGAGAGAGAGAGAGAGAGAGAGAGAGAGAGAGAGAGAGAGAGAGAAAACATACACAGACACTGATATTTTATTGTCATTACCAAAGGTGTCTTTTGACAAGGGGGGAGGGGGTAACAGAACAATAACATTACCCTCTTCCTTTCCTGCAAACAAATTGTACACATTCATTCCCAGTGTGTATCAAATCAAAGGTTAACCAAAAAAAAAAAAAAAAAAAAAAATCGTAACATTTCCTTATGTCATCACGCCCAGGAGTAATGCAGTACGGTTTAAAAAAAATCGTAAGACTGGCTCGACCATCCACTCAATCAAATGATGACATTGCATCTTACTGATCTCTTCCACATGCGATGAATGTTATTATTCATTCATATATCTCTTATAACACACACACACACACACACACACACACACACACACACACACACACACACAAGAGAAAGAGAGACAGACAGACAGACAGAGAAACAGAGAGAGAGAGAGGGAGACAGAGAGAGAGATGGGGTAGGGGTGGGTGGGGTGTAGGAGTGGTTGAGTATGTGGAGTGGGAGGGTAGGTGGAAGGCGATGGGATGGAGGAGGAGGAGGAGGTGGAGGAGAGGGTGGGGCTGGTGGATGGAAAGGTTGGGGGGGGGGGGGGGGGGGGGCGGAAGAACATGAACCTTGGATCAGCAAACACTTCAGCAGTGGAGACGATTGGGCAAAAATGTGGACCACTCAGAGAAAGCTTCCATTTATGGCGCTGTGCAGCAACAGCAACAACAACAATAACAACCCACATTTACCTCTCCTCTCTCTCTCTCTCTCTCTCTCTCTCTCTGATACACTCACACACGCACATACTCACATATACGGACATACACACACATACACACTCACACTCACACACACAGAGAGAGAGAGAGAGAGAGAGAGAGAGAGAGAGAGAGAGAGAGAGAAGAGAGAGACAGAGAGAGACAGAGAGAGACAGAGACACAGAGAGAGACAGAGAGAGAGGGAGAGAGAGAGAGAGAAAGAGAGAGAGGCAGCGAACAGTACAAAACTCCTACTCAGCCTCTAGCCCTTTTACACAGGACTGACACATCCTCACCCAGGATGAAGAACACTAGTTCACCAGGAGAAGGGCGACCCAAGCTCTTTACATTCTGTAACGTTTCTCTTCATCTCCCAGTCGTGTCTCTTTACATTCTTCAACGTTTCTGTTCATCTCCCAGTCGTGTCTCTTTACATTCTGTAACGTTTCTCTTCATCTCCCAGTCGTCTCTCTTTACATTCTGTAACGTTTCTCTTCATCTCCCAGTCGTCTCTCTTTACATTCTGTAACGTTTCTCTTCATCTCCCAGTCGTCTCTCTTTACATTCTGTAACGTTTCTCTTCATCTCCCAGTTGTCTCTCTTTACATTCTGTAACGTTTCTCTTCATCTCCCAGTTGTCTCTCTTTACATTCTGTAACGTTTCTCTTCATCTCCCAGTCGTCTCTCTTTACATTCTGTAACGTTTCTCTTCATCTCCCAGTTATCTCTCTTTACATTCTTCAACGTTTCTCTTCATCTCCCAGTTGTCTCTCTTTACATTCTTCAACGTTTCTCTTCATCTCCCAGTTGTCTCTCTTTCAATTCAGTTCTCTCTATGAACATCGGCATCGGACCACGTGATTCGAAGAGCCAGCAGGAAACGGCCATTTATTGAATTTGGGGCTCAGGTCGACAAGGCACACTCGTTTTCACAGCCAAATTCCATGAACACCGTGTTAAAAAAAAAGTTCCAACTAAACGCAGGTTTTTTTTCCCCCAATCAAATAAACTCAGAGTTCACAGATTCGCCAAAAGAGGACAGCGCGCGGTTCGTCAACATATGAATGGCATATCTGTAAGACGTACTCAAAAACTATTCCTTACACTGCTGAAGAAAAATGAAGCAAAAAGCAACAACAAACGAACAATCGATTAGCAAGAATGTTCAACAACAAAGGAACAATCGATTAGCAAGAATGTTCAACAACAAAGGAACAATCGATTAGCAAGAATGTTCAACAACAAAGGAACAATCGATTAGCAAGAATGTTCGTAACTGGAAAAATAGTTTGGAAAAGAGGTAAGCCAAGTTAGATATATCGTTAAGTAGGAAGTTTTGTTCAGAAACACAGCAGCATCCCTCCTCCTATATATTGATTAACAACTTAGGGGCCGGAATAGTCCGGTGGTAGAGCGCCGGACTCGTAATCCTGGGGTTGCTGGTTCGAATCTCCGCCGAGCCGTTTCGGTACAGGGGGATTTTTCCCTCGGAGTTAACATTGGTCTGACTCCATTTCCCATACAGTCCTTCGAATGAGACTGTAAACCGAGGTTCCGTGTGTGAACGCACGCAGAACATCTTGCACACACGTAAAATCACACGAAACTCCACTCCCTTTGTTGGGTAGATGGGATTAATCCTTGCCTGTCCATACAGGGAGTGTCCGCAGGAGTATCAGCCTGCGCACGCAGAAGAAGAAAAAAACTAACAACTTGGCCGCACCTCTGCTACTACTATGCAACTGGAAAAAATTAACGTTTTTTTTTCTTTCATTATTATTATTATTTTTTTTTCAATAAAAGAAAATCCACATTTTTCATTTGATGTGACTCACACGTGCTCGGTGATGAAAACATTGTTCCAGACTGGTCTTGGAGTTGTAGGTTTAAAAAATTCTGTTCTCAGCGTGTCCTTTTTTTCTGCACGTTGTTCAGTGTTTCACTTGCTCGTAGTCCTACCGCGGCCTTCGTGGTCGGCGAGGCGTTAAGCGACATGACTTTATTTGATTCGCAGGGCACAAACTAAACACTTCCTGGAGACTGATCTGTTCCTACCGCGTCTTCTGCCTGCCCCCCCCCCCCCCCCCCCCCCCCCCCCCCCACTAACGAGGCGGGTTTCATCAATTGCTAGATTGGCAATGGACCTAACAGCAAAACAAAATCAGAAAATGTGAACAACAAGAACTAGTACAAGAACAACATAAACAACAAACCAACCAGCATATTCATATATTTTTCTTAAATCGGTGTAATGGCTGTGCAAATTAAAAAAAAAAAAAAAAAACGTTCCTCACACTCCATTACCAAAATCGATCTCTTAAAAAAAAAATCCACACCATACCACACCACACCTTGCCACACCACAACGCACCCAAACCAGACCAATTCAAACCGACCTACACCAAAACCAAACCAAACCCAAACCCAAGCCCACCTTTCAAGAGTCACCAGCCGACCCCTACCCCCGTCCTCTCTTTCCCCCATCCACCCCCGTCCCCTTCTCCTGCCTATCGTCTGTCTCCTCTCCCCCTCCTACGCCCCCTCCCCATTCCACCCAGTCCCTCCTCCCCCTCTATCCCTGTCTCCTCCTCCTCCCTGCCCCTCCCCCTTCCTTCCCTTACCCACGTCCACTTTCCCCTTTCTCACACGTCCACCCACCCTCCTCCCCTTCCTCCATCCCTGCTTCCTCCGTCTCCCCTTCCCTCTTCCACTTCGTAAGGTCCTCCCCCCACCTCCTTCCCTCTTGTGGCCCCTGACTTGGCCTTCGACCTTATTCGAATCCCATGGGAAAAAAAATACCCCACCCCACCCCAACCCCGTTCCATTTCGTTCCAAAATATCAGAATCCGGGATTAAATCCTGGATGTTTAGAGCTACAGTGTACCTCCCTCCAGGCACAGCTATTTCGGCTGACAAGAAGCAGGGTGCTTTTAATCGGTATGAACGCCAGCGGGGAGGTGTGTTTTGACTCGCTTGGAATGTCGACACCGCTTCGTTTCACCATATGGTCGCATTAAAATGCAACAAAATGCGGCTTCTTCGCACAAACAAATGCGTTCGTTCTTGATGTACCCGTTATGCTAATTAGTCAACACGCCAAATTTAGAAATCAGACAAAACGTTTGGATCAGTATGGCCAACAATCATCACAATTTGCACTGGAACAGACACAGACACACAGACATAGACACAGACACAGACACACACACACGCACACACACACACACACACACACACACACACACAGAGGCACAGACCTGGATACAGACACACACACACACACACACAGGGATAGACACAGACAGACAGACAGACAGACAGACAGACAGAGACACACACACACACACACACACACACACACACACACACACACACACACACACACACACACACACACCGTACTTCGTACTTTAGATAAGTTAGAGTTCTAAGGAATACTTTCGTCCAGGTTTCATACCTCAAACCGGTCCAAGCAGCAAGAACAAGGAACAATATCGCGATGAGCGCGAACTGCACGACCAGAGAGCAGGGCACTCTTACATGTATCATGAAGAGCAGGATGGTTTGACCAGAGCAGGGCACTCTTACATGTATCATGAACAGCAGGATGGTTTGACCAGAGCAGGTCACACTTACATGTATCATGAAGAGCAGGATGCTTTGACCAGAGCAGGTCACTCTTACATGTATCATGAAGAGCAGGATGCTTTGACCAGAGCAGGTCACACTTACATGTATCATGAAGAGCAGGATGCTTTGACCAGAGCAGGGCACTCTTACATGTATCATGAAGAGCAGGATGCTTTGACCAGAGCAGGTCACACTTACATGTATCATGAAGAGCAGGATGCTTTGACCAGAGCAGGTCACTCTTACATGTATCATGAAGAGCACAATGGTTTCAGTGGGTTTCATCAAGTCAGTCTCAAAGTGAGGTGACTGCAGGCGGAATTTAAAACAATTCTTCAAAAAAGAAATTAAAGTCAGTCCGCCAGACAACAGGGCCAAACAAATTACAGGACAAAACAAGACGCGTTTCGACCTCTTAGGTCTCTTTCATGCAAGATCAACATTCAGGACATTGGAAACCAAGAACGAAAATCACTCGTCTTCTCAAATCGGACGCAAAATGGACGTCGACGTTTTCATTGTCCTGAATGTTGTTTATCTTGCCTGAGAAGGCCACATCGGTCGAAACGCGTCGTGTTTTGCCTTTTAATGTGTTTTCCCTGCTGTTTAGCGGATTAACTATGATTTGTTTTCAAAATGGGTTTCATATCGCGGATTCTCGCCTACAGTTTAGATTAGGTTAGGGTTTTTTTTTAGGGTTTGGTGGATACGCAGGACATATATAATTTCAGATACTTTAACAGATACTTTGCTGTTTTCATTCCGCCGAAAGAATGGTTGTTAGGTGAAGGTTTCACATTACCGAACGCGCGGAAAATCAGAAACGTACAGCTATAGTGCTCTCGTTAACAAATCTGACACAGAATTTGGCATGCTTGTATACTTAAGGCATACCGAGTAACCGGCGTTTGCTATTGAGTCTCCCTGTTCATCTATAGGTCTTGCTGCTCGCACATGCTGGTATGGCCATTCTGTATTTCCTGCACAAGGTTATCATCGACAGGCAACAAATGCTTGTCTTGGGTCGTTGAGAGCAGAACATAAAATTTATCCCACAGAAATATCGTTGGCGCCCATGTATGTTTTGTTTACAGTTACTACGTAGCTCTGACAGCTGTATGGTAATTAGGAACTTAGGTATGTTTTTGTGTAAGGCGTCTAAGATCAGAGAAATGATGACGTCTTAGCTGACTTCTTATTGGTATGGTTGTTTCCTTTGTCTGACCAATGATGCGCGTCTTTCATGTAATGTGAATGATTGTGCTCATTCCCATTCAAATGGGCCAATGGCCTCACTGAATAAACATGCGAAGTCCGAACACACACACTCTCTCTCTCTCTCTCTCTCTCCTCTCTCTCTCTCTCTCAAGCGTGGGTAAGTGTGAGTGTGTTGTGTTAATTATGCTACAGTGTGTTACGATGTTGTAAGCTTTGAGATGTCACACTGTTTACAATGTTATCAAGTTGTGGCGTGTTCCACGCTTTGAATTTCGAATCCTGCACCTGTATTTATGAAGTACAAACCCATCCTCACCATCCACCATCCCACCCACCCCTTCCCCCTCTAACTTCAGAGATGGCTGTAAACTATACCGAACGAAACTCACTCTCTCTCTCTCTCTCTCTCTCTCTCCTCTCTCTCTCTCTCTCCCTCCCTTCTCTCCCTCCCTTCCTCCCTTCCCCCCCCCGTCTCTCTTGGAAGGACTCGCTCAAGGGACGCTTATTGTTTAATCTATCAATATATCTCCGTATTCACACTATCAACCTGACCGTCCCCCCTCCCCCTCTCCCCTTCTCCTCTCCCTTTAGCTCTCCCCTCTATTTCCCTCTCTTTTCTCCTCTCCGTGTATCTCCTTACCCCCTCCCCCACCCCACCTTCCCTCTATATCAGTGCACCTTCCCCATTCTCTGTCTGTATATCTGTGTGTGGTGTGTGTGTGTGTGTGTGTGTGTGTGTGTGTGTGTGTGTGTGTGTGTGAGAGAGAGAGAGAGAGAGAGAGAGAGAGAGAGAGTGAGTGTGTGTGTGTGTTTCGCTCATCGCTTAACAGCCCCCCCCCCCTCCCCCCCGTCCTTCCTCATTCCTTCCTCTCTGCACCCTCTTATGATTATAAATGACGGTGTCTCCTACTTCTGTTTTCATCTGTCCATCTCTCCCTTTGGCTGCTCTGTCTGCCTGTCTGTGTCTCCTTTCAATGCACACACCATTTCTCTGTCTTTCTGTCTGTCTCTGTCTGTCTGTCTGTCTCTCTCTCTCTCCCTCTCTCTCTCTCTCTCTCTCTCTCTCCTTCTTCCTCTTTCTCTCTTCCTCTCTGTCGTTCTCTCTCATTCCCCCCTCTCTCTCTCTCGCACCATCCCTCCCTCCCTCTCTTTTTCTCCCTCCTCTCTTTCTCTCTCCTTCCCTCTCTCCCCCTCCCCTCTCTTGTTCTCCCCACTTTCTCGCTCTCTTTTTCCTCCCATCTCTCCCCCCTCCTCTCTCTGTGTACATTTTCATCCCAAATCTCTCCTCTCCTGTCCTTTTCGTCCCCCCCCCCCCCCCACAGTCCCTCCTCTCTCTCTCTGTGTACATTTTCATCCCAAATCTCTCCTTCTCTCTTGTCCTTTTCCTCCCCCCCCCCCCCCACAGTCCCTCCTCTCTCTCTCTGTGTACATTTTCATCCCAAATCTCTCCTTCTCTCTTGTCCTTTTCCTCCCCCCCCCACAGTCCCTCCTCTCTCTCTCTCTGTACATTTTCATCCCAAATCTCTCCTCTCCTGTTCTTTTCCTCCCCCACCCCCCCAGTCCCTCCTCTCTCTCAGTACATTTTCATCCCAAATCTCTCCTTCTCTCTTGTCCTTTTCCTCCCCCCCCCCCCAGTCCCTCCTCTCTCTCTCTGTACATTTTCATCCCAAATCTCTCCTTCTCTCCTGTTCTTTCCCCCCCCCCCCAGTCCCTCCTCTCTCTCTCTGTACATTTTCATCCCAAATCTCTCCTTCTCTCCTGTTCTTTTCCTCCCCCCCCCCCCCAGTCCCTCCTCTCTCTCTCTGTGTACATTTTCATCCCAAATCTCTCCTCTCTTGTCCTTTTCCTCCCCCCCCCCCAGTCCCTCCTCTCTCTCTCTGTACATTTTCATCCCAAATCTCTCCTTCTCACCTGTCCTTTTCCTCCCCCCCCAGTCCCTCCTCTCTCTCTCTGTGTACATTTTCATCCCAAATCTCTCCTCTCTTGTCCTTTTCCTCCCCCCCCCCCCCAGTCCCTCCTCTCTCTCTCTGTACATTTTCATCCCAAATCTCCTTCTCTCCTGTCCTTTTCCTCCCCCCCCCCCCCCCACAGTCCTTCCTCTCGGCGTTCTCATGGCGCGGATCGATAGCCAGGGGGGTGGGGGTGGGGGGCAATGGAGCGGGACAGATGCTATTCTGGACAGCTGCCCCTGCCCGTTTTAGACCTGCTGGAGTAAGGGGGAGACAGGCAGCCAACAGTGTGTGTGTGTGTGTGTGTGTGTGTGTGGTGTGTGTGTGTGTGTGTGTGTGTGTGTGTGTGTGTGTGAGTGAGCGATTGAGTGAGAGAAAGAGAGAGGGAGTGAGTGTGTGTTTGTGTGTGTGCGTGTGTGTGTGTGTGTGTGTGTGTGTGGTGTGAGTGTGTGAGTGTGTGTGTGTGTGTGTGTGTGTGTGTGAGTGTGTGTGTGTGTGTGAGTGAGCGATTGAGTGAGAGAAAGAGAGAGGGAGTGAGTGTGTGTGTGTGTGCGTGTGTGTGTGTGTGTGTGTGTGTGTGTGTGTGTGTGTGTGAGTGAGCAATTGAGTGAGAGAAAGAGAGAGGGAGTGATGTGTGTGTGTGTGTGTGTGTGTGTGTGTGTGTGTGTGTGTGTGTGTGTGTGTGTGTGAGTG
>CM065737.1:60055957-60058457 GCA_033310375.1 Conus canariensis
AGCACATGAACCCCGTGTGAATGACGTACTGTTCCTGAATGAAGCACATTGAACCCCGTGTGAATGACGTACTGCTCCTGAATGAAGCACATTGAATCCCGTGTGAATTACGCACCTACAGTTTAGAATCCTGCGAATGAACATACAACACTACTAATTATGCACCTGCAGTTTAAATTCCTGCGAATGAACATGTAAAAACTACTAATTATGCACCTACAGTTAAGGATCCTGCGAATGAACATGTAAAACTACTAATTATGCACCTACAGTTTAGAATCCTGCGAATGAACATGTAAAACTACTAATTATGCACCTACAGTTTAGAATCCTGCGAATGAACATATAAAACTACCAACCATGCACCTTCAGTTTAGATTCCTACGAATGGACATATAAAACTACTAATCATGCACCTACAGTTTAGGATCCTGCGAATGGACATATAAAACTACTAATCATGCACCTACAGTTTAGATTCCTACGAATGAACATATAAAACTACTACTTACGCACCTACAGTTTAGGATCCTGTGAATGAACATATAAAACTACGAATTATGCACCTACAGTTGAGGATCCTGCGAATGAACATATAAAACTACGAATTATGCACCTACAGTCTAGGATCCTGTGAATGAACATATAAAACTACGAATTATGCACCTACAGTTGAGGATCCTGCGAATGAACATATAAAACTACTAATCATGCACCTACAGTTGAGGATCCTGCGAATGGACCTATCATAAAAGCACTACTTGCTCCCTGATGATGGGCTTCAAAATCAGTTCTGTTCAAATCAGTAAATTGATTCTGACCCCAACCATGCCACCTTGGCCGTGTTTCTGATAAAAGCTGAACCCCAACGACAACAAAGCAGCCTGTGGCTTCACAATGGTCTCAGGGTATGCTATGAAAGCTGAACCCAAACGACAACAAAGCAGCCTGTGGCTTCACAATGGTCTCAGGGTATGCTATGAAAGCTGAACCCCAACGACAACAAAGCAGCCTGTGGCTTCACAATGGTCTCAGGGTATGCTATGAAAGCTGAACCCAAACGACAACAAAGCAGCCTGTGGCTTCACAATGGTCTCAGGGTATGCTATGAAAGCTGAACCCCAACGACAACAAAGCAGTCTGTGGCTTCACAATGGTCCCAGGGTATGCTATGAAAGCTCTGTGGCTTCACAATGGTCTCAGGGTATGCTATGAAAGCTCTGTGGCTTCACAATGGTCCCAGGGTATGCTATGAAAGCTCTGTGGCTTCACAATGGTCTCAGGGTATACTATGAAAGCTCTGTGGCTTCACAATGGTCTCAGGGTACGCCATGAAAGCTCTGTGGCTTCACAATGGTCTCAGGATACGCTATGAAAGCTGAATCCAAACAACAAAGCAGTCTGTGGCTTCACAATGGTCTCAGGGTACGCTATGAAAGCTCTGTGGCTTCACAATGGTCTCAGGGTATGCTATGAAAGCTCTGTGGCTTCACAATGGTCTCAGGGTACGCTATGAAAGCTGAATCCTTCTTCTTCTGCGTACGCAGGCTGGTACTCCTGCCGATACTCCCTGTATAAACAGGCAAGTATTAATCCCATCTACCCAACAAAGGGAGTGGAGTTTTGTGTGCATGACCGTTTTTTTTGTTTTTTTTAAATCCCGCCATTAAGGCTCTCTGTGGCTTCAGAATTGTCTTCTCGAGCAACGTACAGAAATTTCGATTTCGTGAGCGTCGGTATGCTCACAAACCAATGGACTGAATTTTTTGTTTTGTACATGCAGTCTTCCTTACTCTGGTGGTTTATTCTGAACTATATTTCTCTCCTCTTCATCGCCGTGCCAGTCTCCATGTCCAGAACGGATCGATCAGAAAGAACGAAGGAACTGGCAAGTACACCAGAATATTCATGTCCTTGAAAACTCTTCCTGTGCATGTCTCCTCAACCTGACCTGCGTCTCTCGTCTTTACAATCTCTATTTTTTCTTACTCTCTATGTATTCAGAAGACTTTTTCTGCATGCAAGTGTGTTTATGTGTGCTTCAGCATAACACCCTATCTCTCTCTCACAGTGTGTGTGTGTGTGTGTTGTGTGTGTGTGTGTGTGTGTGTGTGTGTGTGTGTGTGTGTGTGTGTGTGTGTTTCAAAATAAGTATCAAAAGGTTAATTAAAATACTTTGTTATAGTACAGCAGCTGCGTTTTCACAGACATTATTGTGTCCCTGATCTCACTCTCTCTCTCTCTCTCTCTCTCCTCTCTCTCTCTCCCTCCCTCCCTCCCTCTCTCTCTTCCTCGCTCTCTCCACATACCCCCTGTCTGCCTTCCTCCTTTTATTATTATTATTATGAACATTTATGACGCCTAATCAATTGAATGCCCTAGGCGTTTACAATATCACAACAGACATCAAATCACACAATATATAACAATCATACATGAGAAAAAGGCATCAAAATCCAAAGCAAGGACACAAACTCACAAGCATGCATACACGCAAACA
>CM065737.1:60065957-60068457 GCA_033310375.1 Conus canariensis
ATAGGCCCCAGCCCTTCATGAAGGGGTAAATGTATAGATATAACACTATCATTTCACACAGAAGGAGAGTATAGAACTACGGCTATGACAAGCACATCATGCAGCACTGAGAGAGAGAGAGAGAGAGAGAGAGAGAGAGAGAGAGAGAGAGAGAGGCAGAGAGAGAGAGAGAGAGACAGAGACAGAGAGAGAGAGGCAGAGAGAGAGAGAGAGAGAGACAGAGACAGAGACAGAGATCCCTAGTTTTATAACACACGCCATCCACTTATCAATTTAGCGTATCAGAAGTCAAACACACACACACACACACACACACACACACACACACAGGTTGTTAAGTTATGACAACATAAAGACGACCGACACTCTATTCACCTTCACCCCATCCCCTCCCCTATACTTCTTTCCCCTCCTCCTCACTTCCCCCCCCTCCCCCCCCCTTCTCAACCGAATCTTTCATTTTGATCCCTCTTTCTTTTCCCCTCTCCGTCGCCGTCTGTCCATCTCTCTCTCTCTCTCTCTCTCTCTCCTCTCTCTCTCTCTCTCTGCTTCCACACACACACACACACACACACACACACACACACACACACACACAGAGTGATGCTTATTCCATTACCCTCTGTAAATAGAATTCGTTCTTTCGTTCATTTATTCTCTCTCTCTCTCTCTCTCTCTCTCTCTCACATATACATTCTCTCTCTCTCTCTCTCTCTCTCTCTCTCACACACACACCACACACACAAACACACACACTCACTCACGCACGCACGCACTCACTCACTCACACACACACACACACACACACACACACACACACACACACACACACACACACTCATCTTCTCAAACACACTTTCTCTCGCATTTACATTCTCTCTCACACATTCTCTGTCTCTCTCTCTCTCTCTCTCCTCTCTCTCTCTCTCTCTCTCCCCTCTCTTCCCCCCTCTCCCCCTCTCTCACCCCCACCCCCACCTCACCAATCCCCGCCTCCCCCTTCACTTCGATTCCTCCCAACTGCAAGCCGTCCTGTGAACTATTATTGCATGCACAGATCGGGTAAGATGGCGGGATGGCTGGGTAAGGAGACACAGGGACGGAGCAGCTGGGATTGCATCATCCCGCTAAACACGCACTGCCTGTCGGCCCAACGTGCTGCCGCTGTTCCCCTCCCGTCCGTCGACATGCACGTGTGTGTGTGTGTGAGAGGGATGCTGGGTGGGCGGGAGTGGGGGTTGAGTTTTGGTATGCTGGGCATGTATGCGTGCATGTTGTTGTGTTTTCTTTCTCTCTCTCTCTCTCTCTCTCTCTCTCTCTCTCTCTACTCTCTCTCTCTCTCTCCCTCCCTCCCTCCCTCCCTCCCTCCCCCTCTCTCTCTCTGGGTCTCTGTCTGCCTGTCTGTGTCTCTCTATCCCTCTGTCTGCCTGTCTCTCTATCACTCTCTCTCTTTCTCTCTCTCTCTCTCTGTGTGTGTGTGGTGTGTGTGTGTGTGTGTGTGTGTGTGTGTGTGTGTGTGTGTGTGTGTGTGTAGTGTCTGTGTGTGCGAGACCTAATACAGCCTTAGTGATCGACTGGGCTATGACAACATGAGCTGTATGCACGTGTGTGTATTTCTACCTGTGTGTGTGTGTGTGTGTGTGTGTGTGTGTGTGTGTGTGTGTGTGTGTGCGCGTGTGTGTGCGCATGTGTGTGCGCGTGTGTGTGCGCGTGCGTGTGTACAGATATGTATGTATGTATATGTATGTATACGTACCTATGTGTATGTATGTATGCATGTATGTATGTATATATATTATATATATATATATATATATGTATTATAAGATGGATAATGTTGCTCATAGTCCAGTCGAATAAACATATACGAATACGTGTACGTGGATGTACATGTATGAATAAACATCTCTACGGATGCACATATATATGCCACCGGTGAGTGAGACAAAAAAGAGCTGCTGCTTAGCCACAGAGACTGCCGGCGTTTCTGTAGATGTCCCTGACGCCTGTAGCAGGAAGAGCAACACTTCCAGTGCCAGCCAAACAATCTTGCCGAGTCTGCTTTGCTGAGGGCACCGTCTTGTGTTTCCAGGTCGTCCTCCCCGAGTCTCTCCTCCACCCTTTCTTCTCAGCGTCTGAGCTACCCTTCCACTCTTCCACTGTGTCCTGACATTCCTCTTTCTCTGTTGGGCGCTGCCCCCCCCCCCCCCCCCCCCCCCCCGGTCTCCCGTTGGCTGTCTGGATCTTTGAAGTGTCTTCGTCTGGGGGATCGTTTCACTCCATGGGCGTCTCTGAAGGTTCCGTGTCCAACGTCTCCACGTGTGGCTACTTTACGCTCGGCACGCTCTTCCCTAACTAGCAAACAAGTAGGGTAACTCTTGCTCCCATGATGACGTAATTACAGGCCCGTAACTCCAGACGGATGCTGCTTCTGACTCCAAATCGCCTAGCCGGAAATGACAACACAGAGCGCACAGAATACACAAAGGAGACATCCCCC
>CM065737.1:60073457-60098457 GCA_033310375.1 Conus canariensis
TATGATCAGTCCATTTCTGCCATCTGCAGTCAACCAACCGTTGACGGAAAACACATACAAACTCTTTAATATTACCAACCCCTTGATTCAGCCAAACAAATCCAAATCCATATTCAAATAGACAAAGGCACACTTTGGACACCCAGTTACTTTTGCCTTTAGTATCTAAGTCATATAACATATTGTACGCCTTACGAGGAATTCTAAAGTCTTCCATTTGTATCAGTTTAAGCCAGCAGCAGATACATCTGACTGCAGAAGTAATGTAAATGGGAAATCGATTAGTTTCACCGTAACTTAGATCATTTGTAGTCCGTCTATCTACACCAAGAAACCTTTTCAGAGCAAACATTTGAACAGATTCACAATAGACAGCTTTTTCTAGTCCCCATAGCTAAGAGCCGTACTGTACAATCGGTTGAACCTGGGAATAAAATAGCTTTATAAATAACATGAATGAAGAATTATTAAGAACATGTAACTTTTTCATGATACAAAGCACAACATTTTTCGCTTTACTTGAAAGGTCTTTGCACGCGCCAACAAAACTCAAGCGTGCTGAGAACAATATTCCTAAATATTTATAGGCATTGACAACTGGCATAGGAGTACCATCGTATACCCACCTTTCCCTTACACTTAGATAACCACCTTTACGAAATACTATGATATTGCTTTTTTCCATGCTGACTTTCAACTGCAATGATTTAGCGGCACGGTGCAAGCTATTCGGTTGTGTTTGCAACCCCGTAACAGTTTCGGACATCAAAACAACATCGTCGGCCAACAGAAGGATAAACAATTCAAAAGCGTCGAGCGATAATAAAGCACCATGTTTACCATTGTTGACTACATCAAGAGCTAACTCATTAATAAACAAAGAAAATAAGACAGAGCTGCATGCATCTCCCTGCTTGACTCCTCTAGAACAATTAATATAGTCAGTAAGTTTCGCTCCACAACGGACTCTGGTTCTTACTCTATCATACATACTTCTGATACATCTGTGGAGTTTACCTTTAATACTATTTTTTTGTCAAAATGGGCCAGAGGAGATTTCTATTAATGGAGTGAAACGCTTTTTCAAAATCTATAAAAGCTACGTATAACTTATATTACATATTATATTATTATATTGGGTATTTATATAGCGCCTATCCTCGGTCACAGACCAAGCTCTAAGCGCTTTACAATAAACACACTACCTCCCTCACTCACTCAACGGGCTGCCTACCCAGGTAGAGCCGGCCGAAGAGCAGCCTACTGGCGCTCATTCAGTCGTTTCCCGTACCATTCAAATATCAGTCACTCATTTTCATTTATCCCTCCAGTTTCTCACATACGATGTTTTTTTTTGTTGTTTTGTTTTGTTTTAATACGTGTCCTCCATTTCCACCGGTACACGATGGCACACGACAACAGTGACAATTTTTGTGGCTTGGTAAGAAATACCAGGCGGCTATCTTTACTTTACATCAATTTTGCCAGGGCAGCGGGGAATCCCCCTGCTCTTTTCGATTTTCAACCGCCGTGGGTTCTTTAACGTGTGCAGGGGGCCAGGAAGGCACACGGGTCCGACTCGCTTATAGTCCCCATCCGATGGATTTGACGTTCAGTTCGATTTGTCATTCAAACTGGGAAAGAAAGGGCGTGAAAGGCAGGGCTCGAACCCACGCACTTCTCACACGTTGGACTGGCAGGCGAACGTCTTAACCACTCTGCCACCTTTCTTCCTATTCTAAGAAAACTGCTTCTGCACAAGTGCAAGCAATGTAAACATGTGATCAATAGTTGAGTAACCCTTCTTAAAGCTTGCTTGATAATCACCTGCGATATCACTTTCCTCTACCCATTCTTGCAGTCGGTTATTAATAATTGTCCCAACGATTCTACTACTAATATCACTAATAGAGATCCCTCTGTAATTGTTGGGGTTATTAACATCACCCTTTTTAAAAATTGGCAAAATAACCGATTCAGTCCAGTTTTCTGGAAAAGTACCTTTATCAAATAATATATTAAACAATTTCGAAAGAATTGCATTACCTGATCAGAAGCATGTTTAAATAGTTCACCAATAATGCCGTCTGGGCCAGCCGCCTTGCGATTTTTCAATTTTCTACACGCTAATACTACTTCGTCTTGTGTAACTGGTCGATTCATATAACTATCATTGTTGACATCAAGTGTTTGGTCAACACACACGTTACTAACATCAGACTCTAGTAGAGCCTGGAAATGTTGAAACCATGTATCAATACTAATGTTATTCCTGGGCTGTTTTCTTTTGAAATAAATCCTCTGAATAGTATCCCAAAATTCCTTTTGACAGTTTATAGATGATACAAGTTTTTGAACTAAAGAATTGTTGAAGTCTTTCTCTTTTCTCTTCAATAAATGTTTATATTCTCGCCTTGCAGCTGAGTAAGCATTTTTGTCCTCGATCTTTAAAGTGCGACGACTGATACGAAGTAACCTCCTGGCTTTTCTTTTACTAGCATCACATTTTTTTTATCACACCAGTCACAGGGTACTTTGTTACTATTAATATATATACACCTTCTCATGCAGTCTGCACTTTCTTTCATGCCATCATTAAACATATTTAGCGCATAATTTATATCCACATCTAATAAACCTATAGCAACATCTATCTTTGTACGAATTCCATCACTACATAATGTACTATGAAAAAAACTAGCGTGTTCATCATTCCAGACGAGTTTTTCTATAACATGTTTTTCTGCCTTGTTACTGGCATGTATAGTATTTTCTTTAGGAAAAGCAATAGAAAGCGATACCGGTAAGTGGTCAGAATCTATGCGTTCTAAAACATTAAGCATACATGAATCATGCAAAAGAGCAAAAAGTTCTTTAGAAAATATGAAATAATCGACAACACTGGAACCAGTATCAGACATGTATGTCTGTGCAGCTGGCTCATTGGAAATGTTGCATCTCCTGCGAATATGTGCGTAAGCAGGACAATCCAAAACGAAATGTACTTCGTCTTCATCGTCGTCTCTCTCCACACACACATGGGGCATTGCTTTATTATCTGATGCTTCCGACCATGTTTTGTTTGCTTTGAGGCTCAGTGTTCTTGTTCGGAATTTTGTTTAAGTTATATTTATGCCATTTATGCGTAATAATGAAATATTTTTCCTTTTCTAAGTTTAACCTTAAACGAGGCGTTTCTATCCGTGCTGAAATGCCAGTTTTGTCTGCAGGAACAAATCAAACGATCCTTAAAACTCCGACGTATGCTGTGCAGTATTTCCTACTCCCTGACAAAGCCAGACGATACCAAAACCATTTTCTGTCAGTATTTTCGTCACACAAGAAATCCAATTAAAATTTCCGAAGTCATGTTATAGCAAGAGCGTTCTATACGCTTGACTGCCGATTCTGGTCGTAGGTAAGTGAACTAGTCAATCAGTATTTTAATTGCTTTGACATACGCTCCTATAAACAGAGGATATCGTCCACTCTCACCATAAACCATTTTGTTCGATGCATGTAAATGGTACATGCAAAATACGCTTTACTGCATACGTGTGAACTTTTTCCGTATAGGCATGAGTGAGACAGAGAGAGAGAGAGAGAGAGAGAGGAGAGAGAGAGAGAGAGAGAGAGAGAGAGAGAGAGAGAGAGAATGAGAGCGAGGGAGAGAGGGAAAGAGATGTGAGAATATGTGCTATTCTGTCTAAGGGAGGGGGAGAGGGGCATGGAGGAAGAGAGAGAGAGAGAGAGAGAGAGAGAGAGAGAGAGGAAGAAAAAGAGAGAGGGAGAGGGAGACAGAGAGAGAGAGAGAGAGAGAGAGAGAGAGAGAGATGTAAGGAAGTATTGCTATTCTGTGTATGTGTGTGCGTGTGTGTGTGTGTGTGCGTGCGTGCGTGCGTGCGTGCGTGCGTGCGTGTATGCGTGCGTGCGTGTGTGCGTGTGTGTGTGTGTGACGGACGGACAGACGGACACACACGCACAAACACACACACACACACACACACACACACACACACAAACGAAAAACACACACACACACGCACACACACACCCTATGGTCCACTCAGGAGTAAAGTCATTTTCGAACTCCTGCCCAAAGTCAAGGTGGGGTCCAAGTGTTGTATATTGTGCCGGGGCATGGGACCCAGAGAGGAACATCTGAGGGGATTCCAGTGTCCAGTTCCAGTGCGTGTCTGGCATTGCCGGCCCTGAGCATGCCATCCGGAGACACGCCGGTCAGCGAAGGAGAACTCCGTGGATCCACAGAAAATGGTGTTGGAACACAGACATCTTTCATGGACGATCAGAGTCTTTGTGAGACATGATTGTAAGCGGTTATCAGTGTTGCTTTATTTTTCCGTCTGTCTGTCTGTCCCCCCCCCTCTCTCTCTCTCACTGTCTCTCTCTTCGTCTCTCTCTCTCTCTCTCTCTCTCTCTCTCTCTCTCTCTCTGTCTGTCTTTCTGCATCCCCGACTTCCTCTCCGACCTCCATTTCTCTTTAATACATATATGTTGTGTGTGTGTGTGTGTGTGTGTGTGTGTGTGTGTGTGTGTGTGTGTGTGTGTGTGTGTGTGTGTGCGTGCGTGCGTGCGTGTGTGTGGAAAGATCAGCCAACCATGTGGAAAGTTCAGCCAACCATCCGATAGGGTTGGTATTTCTCTTACAAAATCTTTTATCTCAATTTCTTCTTACCTGCTTACATTTGTATACTTCAATATAAAGAAAAAAAAATTCGTTTCAAAGTCTTTTTCTTATGAAGAATATCTTCTCGTGTTCTTGCCAGTTTTGCTGTCTGTTTACCCATGTCATTTCTTTTCTCCACAGTGCAGAAATCTGTTATCTCTTCTCCACAGTGCAGAAATCTGTTACCTTTTCTCCAAAGTGCAGAAATCTGTTATCTTTTCTCCACAGTGCAGAAATCTGTTATCTTTTCTCCAAAGTGCAGAAATCTGTTATCTTTTGTCCACAGTGCAGAAATCTGTTATCTTTTCTCCACAGTGCAGAAATCTGCTGTCTTTTCTCCACAGTGCAGAAATCTGCTATCTTTTCGCCCTCTGCCGACCATCTTGCCTTGGAGCCTAATAATACACCGTCCATTATTTTCTCTCTTAATCTTGGTAACTCTTGGTTTTTCATTAATGGCATTTTCATTTCCTGATTTTTTTTTCTTCTTTCTTCTTTTCATTTACTTATGTATGTATATGTATGTATGTATGTATGTATGTATGTATGTACGTACGTACGTACGTACGTATGTATTTACTTATTCATTTATCGTTCTTTTCTATCAATATCTTCCATACCGAACTCTAGTTTGTTTTCTCCCCCCTTCCCCCCCCCCTCCCCGAGTTTCTCTTCTTCATAGTAGCATATGATATGATTTTTTGTTGTTTTATTTTTAGAAATCTGACTTCCACCACCAGAAAGTCAAGAAAAAAATCATCAGAAATCTCCAGTTTAATGCCATGCTTTAAAACATCCTGACCATCTATCAGAATATTCATTACTACTGTCAAAGTATTAACATCCTGACTATCTATCAGAATATTCATTACTACTGTCACAGTATTAACATCCTGACTATCAGAATATTCATTACTACTGTCACAGTATTAACATCCTGACTATCTATCAGAATATTCATTACTACTGTCACAGTATTCTTTCAAAACATTCTAAATGTCTGAATATATTTCATCAAGACTGTGGCGGTCTTTCAAGTAAGAAGTGTTAAAGTTACAGAATATTTTAAATATTTTTCTTGAATATGTCACTGAATGGTCGATCAAATTCCTGGGTGTATATCTGGATACTGGTTGGCGCTAAATGAAATCACTGCTCAACAGAAAAAAAGTCCGACGTACTCTGTTTAAGAGAGGTATGAAATCACTGCTCAACAGAAAAAAAGTCCGACGTACTGTTTAAGAGAGGTATGAAATCACTGCTCAACAGAAAAAAAGTCCGACGTACTCTGTTTAAGCGAGGTATGAAATCACTGCTCAACAGAAAAAAAAAGTCCGACGTACTCTGTTTAAGAGAGGTATGAAATCACTGCTCAACAGAAAAAAAGTCCGACGTACTCTGTTTAAGCGAGGTATGAAATCACTGCTCAACAGAAAAAAAGTCCGACGTACTCTGTTTAAGAGAGGTAGGTTCTCACCAGGTGTATCTTCTCCAGTTTGGACTTTTCTCCTACAATATATCTTTTAGTTCAGTTCTATCATAATTATTTCTACTGCAATTTTTCTTTTACAATTGGATTATTGACACCTTACAATTATAGCAACTGATATATCGGCGTAGCACAAGACTGAAATCTCAAATAACTATAACATTCTCATTCCTATATTCTTTTTATCATTCATGTGATATTTTCGTTAAAAAAAGCCAGGGTAATCCTTATTTGGACCATAAACATTAACGCACAGTAGATCCCTTTCCACAGATGAAAAGCATATAAAAGTAAAAGTCCTGAATTTTCTTTTTCTTTTTTTCTTTTTTTTTTTAAGATGTCATATTTGGTTAATTCAAACAGTACTGCTACGCCTCTAGTATCTGTATAATATGACGCAAAGAAGCATTTGTATTCCTGTTCTTGCGGAACATAACTTTCCATTAAAAAAAATGTCGGTCATGTAAGCACTAAACTAGTAAGATTTCTTGTCTAAGACAGTAAAAAACAAACAAACACACGTCTCAACATTTCCGTTTGCAAGTTAGCTAGCCCTCAAACTTTACGGCAGAAACTGCAATGGTGTTTAGATCATTCATCACAATACTTTACCATGTGTCAGACTATATGAACCCCCCCCCCCCCCCCCCCCCCAACTTTCTGCTGCTGATTGCACGCCGTGACCTCGGAGGGGACACAGTAAAGGGATTGAGAGAGACAGGCAAAGAGAATAGGGGAAGGGGAGGAAAAGGGAAAAAAAAAGACATAGATAATCGTTCAATAAATAGCGCAGAGTTAAATGTGTGATAAGCTCACAGCATAGAAGAAGTACAATTCAAATGCGCGTCAACAGCACTGCAATTCAGCATCCAATCCGTTGACAGGCACGTCCCTTCCCACACCACCGCCCCCCCCCCCCCCCCCCCCACGTCATTTAAGTTCTTGACGTCATTGTGCTTTAGCTGTAAGGTTTTCTCAGAATAATGTTCCAGTCACCATTCTCTGAGACTTTGAAGGCGGTTCTCTGTATCGGAAAAGTCAGTGCATTAGGCCTATTCGCTCTGGTCAACACAAAAATTCGTCGTGTGTTAGTTCTCGTTCTAGACCTACTTCACAGCAACCTGTACTGATTAGTTTAAATACGGTCCATAGAAATATCACGACAATCCAAAGTACACACACACACACACACACACACACACACACACACACACACACACACACAAAACAAAAAAAAACAAAAAAAACGAAACAAAATTTCCGAGATATACAGAGTAGTGCAAAAGTAGGTTGATAGTCATTTTCTAAAACACGACTTTTTCTATTTATCTATTTATTTTACGTATTTATTTATTCATTTGTTTGTTTACTTATTTATCTATTCGTTTATTTATTTATTTGATTGTTTATTTATCTATTTTACTTCTTTTTTTCTTTATTTATGTTTACAGAATATTGATGCGTAATAGCGGGCAACCCGATAGACGTGGACAGAATGTAGACCTTAAAAGAATTATTGTAAATTTGAAAATGCAGAAATGGCCTTCCGGAAGTGGACAGAAACCCTCCCCACACCGACCCCCGCCGTCACGGCAGTCGGTTTACCGGAAACAGACAAATTCGAGGAGACCGTAAACAACAAACAAGCAGGTAGGTAACTCTTGCTCCCACAATGAAACAAATACACGCCCATAACTCCAAAGGAATGCTACTTACGACACTGAATTGCCTAGCAGATATGGCAGCACAGAGCACACAGAACAAACAAGGAAACATCCCTAAAAAAAAAAAAAAAAAAAAAAAAAAGGATGTTCCAAGCTTGCCTATAAACCCCGTATCGGACATCTGCCTCATTTCATATTTCCTATCGAGGAGACATGTTCAATGTAGAACGCCCCGAAATCAAGACACTCCGATAATGTGTCAACGTTTTCTTTTTTTCCTGCGTACGCAGGCTGATACTCCTGCGGACACCCCCTGTACAGACAGGCAAGGATTAATCCCATCTACCCAACAAAGGGAGTGGAGTTTTGTGTGTATGACCCTTTTTTTTATTCCGCCATTAAGGCAGCCATACCCCAACTTCGGAGAAGGTGCATGTTATGTGTAACGTGTCATCCATACTAACGGCCAAACTGACCTCTTCCGAAAGTTGGTGACGGGATTTTACGTGTGTGCAAGATGTTATGCGTGCGTTTACACACATAACCTTAGTTTATAGTCTTATTCAAAGGACTGCATGGGAAATGGAGTCAGAACCAATGTTAACTCCGAGGAAAAAAAAAAAACCCTGTACCGAAACGGCCCAGCGGAGATTCGAACCCGCAACCCAAGGATCACCAAGATTACGAGTCCAACACTCTCCCACTGAGCTATTCCGGGTGTCAACGTTGAAAGCGGACATTTTGAACGCTCACAGTGTCTTTTGTGTTGGAATATTCTCACTGCAGTAAGAAATGGTAAATGCCACGACTGTCAACCCAATTTTGCACCACTCTATGTTAAGGCCTGCAATAGTTGTGTTTTTTTCTTCAAACTTCCTGATCATTTCTAAGAATTTGAAATTTCAAAATTGTTAAAACATATACATAGACTATCATTTGGGAATCTGACACACACACACACTCTCTCTCTCTCTCTCTCTCTCTCTCTCTCTCTCTCTCTCCACACGCACACACACACACACACACACACACACAAATTGTCAAGGTGGAAGAGGGGTGAGGGGGGGAGAGAGAGAGAGAGAGAGAGAGAGAGAGAGAGAGAGAGAGAGAGAGAGAGAGAGAGGAGGGGATGTCATATTCTATCGTTAATGGAAAAATACACTTCATACACTTGTATACTTCATTCACCCACACATAAACTGTCTGAATCACTATGGTAGAAGGACATGAAAACCGACGACGACGACGACACACACACACACACACGCACACGCACACACACACACACACACAAAAGACGAACTCCACACTCAATAAACATTACACCAAAAACAGAATAACTGAGCCGCCAAAGAAAGGAACAAATTACAAAACAGACACAACACGTTTCGACCTATCGGATCCTCTTCGGGCGAGACAGACAAGACTCAAAGCATTGGATACAGAGGATGAACAACAGTCACAAAGCGTTTCGATCTATCGATTTTTTTTTCAGACAAGACAGACAATTCTCAATGCATTAGAAACAGAGAACGAACAAAAGTCACAACGCGTTTCGATCTATCGGATCTTCTTCAGGCAAGACAGACAAGACTCAGAGCATTGAAAATGGAGGATGAACAAAAGTCACAACGCGTTTCGATCTGTCGGATCTTCTTCAGGCAAGACAGACAAGACTCAAAGCATTGGAAACAGTGGACGAACAAAGTTGCTCACCTCTTCCCTCCGGTGCCAGCTGAAGCGTGGGTAAACGACGAAAGCTTCGGACTGGAACTGAGGAGAACAGGCAAGAGCCTGGCAGGAAGAAGACAAAGATTAACATGATCATTGTCATTGAAAGTAAAAGGTCATGACAATAATACCAACACTACTATTGGAAGGAAGAAGACAAAGATTAACCTGATCATTGTCATTGAAAGAAAAAGGTCATGACAATAATACCAACACTACTACTGGAAGGAAGAAGACAAAGATTAACATGATCATTGTCATTGAAAGAAAAAGGTCATGACAATAATACCAACACTACTACTGGAAGGAAGAAGACAAAGATTAACATGATCATTGTCATTAAAAAAAAAAAGGTCATGACAATAATACCAACACTACTACTACTACTAACAATAATAAGAAGAATGATGTAGATAATAACACCACCACCACCACCAATAATAATAATGATAATAATAATAATGATGACGATGATGATGATAATAAAAATGATGATAACAATAGTAATAATGATAATAATAAGAATGATAATAATGACAATAATAATAATGATGATCATGATGATGATGATGATGATGTAGGAAGTAAAGACGAAGAGAGGAACAGAAGAGTTACAATAATAGTTATGATCATGATAACGATGACGATAATAATCATGATGATGATAATTATAACAATAGTAACAACAAGAATAATAGTAATGATCATACTACTACTACTACTGCTACTACTACTACTAATTATTATTACAGAAATTTACAACTACTACTACTACTGTTGCTGCTGCTACTGCTAGTACTACTACGGATAATAATGAAATAAATGATATCACAATAGTAATATTAATAGTAGTAGCACTAGAAATGGTAGTAGTAGTGGTAGTAGTAGTAGTAGTAGTAATAGTAGTAGTAGTAGTAGTAGTAGTTGTAGTAGCCTCTCTCGTCTGTCTACCTGCCTCCCTCTCTCTCTTCTGCCTGCCTGCCTGCCTTTACGCCTCTCTCCTCTCTCTCTCTCTCCTCTCTCTCTCTCTCTCTCTCTCTCTCCCTCCCTCCCTCCCTCTTTCTCCAGTGAAAATGGACCACAGATCCTCAAAGCACGGCATCCGCTGTGTGACCAAGCATCAGAGTCATCATCATCATCCTCATCGTCATCAATCCCCAGACTCACAAGTCCGCTACGACCAGGGATGGCGTGCTGCTTGCTCACAGGGGAGACGATCTGCTGTGTCGCCGACGTCAGAGCAGTTCTCTGTATTTCTCGCTCTCCACGCCCACCGACCCACCCACGCCATCACCACCCCCTCCCCCCTCCCCGTGATTTGAACACTGGAGATGGATACAAGGCCTTGAACAGTGCCATCGAGGAAATGGTCATTAATCAGTGTAATCAGTGGTTGTATATTCATAGAGAACTCTTCTAGCGTTCGTGGCGGGTTGGCGTCACGGAAATGATTTTTTTTTTTTAGGGGTGGGGGTGGGGGGGGTGTAATTCACACCTGCGTTCACTGTGTTTCCTCTTTGTAGTTGGACTTCCTCTTTGTAATTGGACTCCTAGATGCAACTCTTTGAAATTGGACTTCCTAGCATGTGTGGTAACTGGAAGAAGAAAAAGAAAAGAAAAAGAAGAAGAAGAAAAAGAAGAAAAAGAAAAAGAAGAAGAAGAAGAAGAAGGAGAAGAAGAAGATGAAACAGAAACAAAAAAGAAAAACGAAAGCGGACATGGAAAAATGTAAACCAATCTGTTCGACCCTCCATCAGTCACCGAATCAGGGGAAAAAAAAAGAAAAAGATTAAAGCCAGGCCATGGTGTACGAAGTCAAAGATCGCTATGACAAGGAAATACGTCTTGCAGGCGGAAATATTAAAACTGAAAGAAAGAAAAAAGAAAGAAAAAAAAAGAAATACAGGATCTCTCTCTCTCTCTACCCCCTCTCTCTCTCTCTCTCTCTCTCTCTCTCTCTCTCTCTCTCTCGGTGAGAGAGGGCTCTTCTTTTGGTATGCACTCATGAGCAAACTGTTAAAAATTTGTCAGTTTATTTATTCAAAGCATTCAAGATGCGATCGTGTATTCCGTCATAAAGTATTATTTCGAATATGTATTTGTTATGTTTGCGTGCAGTTGCTCAGGTGCTAACATGATTGTAATTAACTCGCAACCCCCTTCACGAGGGGCTATGGTGATTGTAATTAACTCGCAACCCCCTTCACGAGGGGCTATGGTGATTGTAATTAACTCGCAACCCCCTTCACGAGGGGCTATGGTGACTGTAATTAACTCGCAACCCCCTTCACGAGGGGCTATGGTGATTGTAATTAACTCGCAACCCCCTTCACGAGGGGCTATGGTGACTGTAATTAACTCGCAACCCCCTTCACGAGGGGCTATGGTGACTGTAATTAACTCGCAACCCCCTTCACGAGGGGCTATGGTGACTGTAATTAACTCGCAACCCCCTTCACGAGGGGCTATGATGACTGTAATTAACTCGCAACCCCCTTCACGAGGGGCTATGGTGACTGTAATTAACTCGCAACCCCCTTCACGAGGGGCTATGATGACTGTAATTAACTCGCAACCCCCTTCACGAGGGCTATGGTGATTGTAATTAACTCGCAACCCCCTTCACGAGGGGCTATGGTGACTGTAATTAACTCGCAACCCCCTTCACGAGGGGCTATGGTGACTGTAATTAACTCGCAACCCCCTTCACGAGGGGCTATGGTGATTGTAATTAACTCGCAACCCCCTTCACGAGGGGCTATGGTGACTGTAATTAACTCGCAACCCCCTTCACGAGGGGCTATGGTGATTGTAATTAACTCGCACCCCCCTTCACGAGGGGCTATGGTGACTGTAATTAACTCGCAACCCCCTTCACGAGGGGCTATGGTGACTGTAATTAACTCGCACCCCCCTTCACCAGGGGCTATGGCCTAAAACGTGTATAAATGATCTCGAGTCTTGAGTCTCTGTGAGAGACAGACCGCGGACTGTCGACCACCGTCACCAGAATCCACAGTCATTCTTGTTGATGATCCCCGGCTACCTACGAGAAAGTCGGTTACGAGCAGGGAGACTGCGTGTGACTCCTGTAACAATGCCAGCGTTTTCGGGGTCGCCAGAGCAGTTAGAAGAGCTCTACTTCTCGCCCCACACGCACCCCCCCCCCCTTCCCCCCCCCCCCCCCCCCTACAAGCTCTCAGCACCATCCCTGGAAGCTGGCCACGAGCAGAGAGGGAAGGCCTGGGACGGGTGCGGATGGCGTTAATCTTGGGGCGCATGTGTTGATTTTACAGGTAAGGGGGGGGGGGGGGGGGGGCGCTGGTTTATGTCTCGGTGACCATTGGCTGCTTTACATCGGATCAGGAACAAGGCATCTGCCGCGCCAGTGATATTTGTCTTCTTTTTTCTTTTTTTTGGGGGGGTGGGGTGGGGGGGGGGGGGTGGGGGTGGGGGGGGGGGGTGTTTATTTTACATTCTGTTTCTTTTTGAAGGGAAACGCAACTTTATCCAAAAAGACAACAACAACAAAAAAGAAAGACAGAAAGAAGGAAATAGAAAAGGAAGGCGGACACAGAAGGGGGGAGGGGGGTGTTACATCAATCAGTTCCGCCATGAATTAGTTAATTAAAACACGGAAAAAATGACAAACGACTCGTCCGGTCCACGTGATTAAAAAGAAACAAAAGCTATCGCTATTCTTTTTTGAAAAAAAAAAAAGTCTACCGATCCCCCCCCCCCCCCCCCCCCCTCTCTAAATTTAGAAGCCTTCATTTCAGTCCCAGAATCCGAGTTTATGATCATCATCATCGATCCCCGGTACTGGAGGTAAGTAATTAAGTCCGTTACGACCCGAGATTGCGTACTGTGGCTTATGCTATCATCATCATAGCACAGTCGGTGGGTTGAAGCTTCTATTTTGGGGAGGCGAACACCATCTATTCCGACCACCCGCACGGAAATGGAAATTCTGTGAAGAACTAACCGTACGATTGCCTACGTACAATTAGTAAGGCGGCGGCGGGGGATGTGTATTTAGAGGGGGAGGCTATTGTGGTCGGACCATGTCAATTAGGTCTTCGATGATTGTTCAGAGGATAGATCCCTCAGGTTAAGCGGTCTACGCTTTGCGAAAAACAAAATGCTTCTTTAAATGAAAAAGCTTCGACGGCCAGGATGTTTAGGTGCGATGTATTATTGCTAATGCTCTTCAATTATGTATGTACGTTTAGGTAATGGAATTCAGGATGTGACAGTGCTGATAAAGCCTTTCGTGGCCGGCTGGGATATATATATATATATAATATATATATATATATTCAATTATAAACAAATATATATATATATATATAGTGATGAAAAACATGTAGTCAGCACCGCCCACGGAGTTCATTTTTAAGCTTTCGCCAAAAGGCTTCTTCAGGAACTGATGCAACTACATCTCCTTAGCATAGAGAGAGAGAGAGAGAGAGAGAGAGAGAGAGAGAGAGAGAGAGAGAAAGAAGAGAGAGAGAGAGAGAGAGAGAGAGAGAGAGAAATAACCTGACAATCTTTTGCCACAAGGAAAAATTCAATAAAATTCAAGCCGTCACCACAAGGACATAGTTGAGTGTACACACACACACACACACACACACACACACACACACACACACACACACGCACGCACGCACGCACGCACGCACGCACGCACGCACAACAGTGGTAACTGCACCAGTGCCATTTCACATTGTACTGGTAAATATGACAAGTGCGATTAGCGCCGAGACGGTTGCCAATGGCACCAAAGACTTTCAAGCGTAACAAGTCAAAGTAGAATAAATCATGCATGTTGACAACGAAACAGTTTGCTGTATTATTATTGTTATTATCACCATTATTATTATCATCACTGCTATTATCATCATCATATTAATATTATATTATTATTATCATTATCATCATTATCATTAATATTATTCTTACTCTTACTAATATCATCATCATCATCATCTTTATTATAATAACTATCATTAGTGTTATTGTTATATTGTCATTATTATCATTATCATCAATATTATTATCATTATCATTTCTATTATTATCATTATTATTATTATTGTTGTCTTTTTTTTAATGTTGTATGTTGTTGTTATTGACGATGATTGTCTACCGATTCTGGGAAGAGTTTACAGATGACAGATTGAAAATAAAATGTAATCCAAGGATACAAGATTATGAAATTAAAACCGGTAATCCAATAAAATATTGTGCGCGCGCACACACACACACGCGCGCGCGTGGGCGTACACACGCACGCACACATGTACAGGCAGGCAGGCAGGCAGGCAGGCACGCGCGCGCGCGCGCGCACACACACACACACACACACACACACACACACACACACACACACACACACACACACGATACAGAAGCGTGCGTGCATGCACACACCTACGGATACATACACATCTCTACATATTAAAGCACGCGCGTGTACACACACACGCGCGCGCGCGCGCGCGCGCGCGCGCGAGAGAGAGAGAGAGAGAGAGAGGAGAGAGAGAGAGATGCACACACGCACACGCACACACACACAGAAGGGGAAGTATTATAAAAGATTGCAAAGAAGCAAAATGTAAAAAAAAAAATGAACTAAAAGGAAATAAAAGTAAAATAAAATCAAACAATGGAAAACATAAACGAAGTAGAATAACGCGCGCGCCCGCATGTGCACATGCTTTAGTTCACCTTACGGCAGCGCGATCTGGTCAAGGTTCAAGAATGTGTCAGAGTGGAGAATGCTAGGGATACACACCCGAAGGGAGACGGCACTTCTCTGGGTTCCACTGGCACCTTCGGATGCCGCCGGACAAAAGGAACAAACAAATTATAGACAAAACACGACGCGTTTCGACCTCCTTGGTCTTTTTCAGGCAAGATAAACAACCTTGAGGACACCGAAAACGAAAAACGAGCAACCACTTCTCTCCTCAAATTGAGTGCCAAATGGCCGTTGAATACACAAACATTCGGGACAACGAAAACGAAGAACAAGCAATCACTTTTCTCAGAATGGGCGCCAAATAGGTCGAAACGCGTCGTGTTTTGTCTCGTAATTTGTTCGTCCCTTTTGTCCGGGGGAATAATATTTTTTCCCCCGTTAAATCTGTTTCAATTTCCGCATGCAGTCGCCTCATTTTTTCTTTCTAGTTCAATATTTCAGAGCGGAGAATACTCCAGGAATTTCAAAGGGAAGGTGAGAAAGATTTCCACTTAATTCACAAATTCTTACGGATAGCGAAAGTGGACGGGGGAAGGAGAGGGAAGGGGGGCAGAAAAGCAATCTTACCTGATTTCAAGCCGCTGAGTTGCATGCTGACGTCGGTTTTGGACCTGCGATGATGACGCAGGCTGTTCCAGTCATCGACCACACGCTGGTCCTGCAAGTAACAGGCGGGGTGGGGACGTAGGCTGGTTCCAGACTGACCGAGCCTGGTATTGCAGTGACGTAGCATCTTGCGGCCATGACGCGCACTGGTCCAGAACCGACGGAAACTGACCATGTCTTAAAGAGTTCAGTTGGTCCTGCTCTGATAAACGACTGTCTTGAAACAACCACAAGCGAATCCTGTATCGATGCAACTTTGCTCTGTTGCGGAATATACTGGTTTGGGCATGTGCTTGGGGCTAGTCCAAACAATAACACATGTGTATTAATCCTTCGTTAGTGATATTACCTGATGTTGCAAGTAGGGCTGGTCGTTCACGCATCATCAGTATGGCTTGTTGTTCGTTATACAAAAGAAGCTGTTCACTTGAGTAACATCATCCGCCATTTTCTTCGTGGAACATGGCTTGTTCTGCACAATTTCCTGGGTTGCACAAGAGTAACAATTATCTCTGTGGAAAACACGAGCTCGTACAGTTTTCCCCTGATATTTTCTGATATTGAAATGGAGTAATAGTAAAGCTGAGATCAGAGCGCCAACGTTGTACATAATTTTTACCTTTTCCACAGATACTCCACTCACTGTCCACAACAAACTGCCGTTGTTCGTCGTTTTCCACCCAAGCTGCGCAAACACGATAACCGTGACCAGTGAGTTCAACTCAGTGAGGTCTTTGTCTTCGTTCAAGCATCACGTGCAATAGCGAGCTTCACGTGCTGTAGCAAGATAACGCTTTCTGTCCTACGCATGAGTGCGCGCGCGCGCGCGACCACTTTCGCGTGCGCACATCAGTGGCCGTCGCGTCAAAGTGACAAAATTAGGAATAAAAGTTGTGTCCTCTCTCTCTCTCTCTCTCTCTCTCTCTCTCTCTTAGGGGCAATGGTCTAAACATGGTTAAACTTTCCGTATTCTCTCTCTCTCTCTCTCTCTCTGACACACTCGGACGCACACAACAGTAACCACACGCTAAAGCCTGGTGGTGTGGGGAGCGGGCGGCGGGGAGGGTTTCAACTGACCGGGTGCAGACCGGCATAGTCATTTGAACCGGTGCCATTCCAAACTGTCCCAGTGCAGTGGCCAGTTCCTGGTCACCCCAGTGCAGTGGCCAGTTCCTGGTCACCCCAGTGCAGTGGTTAATTCCTAGTCACCCCAGTGCAGTGGCCAGTTCCTAGTCACCCCAGTGCAGTGGCCAAATCCTAGTCACCCCAGTGCAGTGGTTAATTCCTATTCACCCCAGTGCAGTGGCCAGTTCCTAGTCACCCCAGTGCAGTGGCCAGTTCCTGGTCACCCCAGTGCAGTGGTTAATTCCTAGTCACCCCAGTGCAGTGGCCAATTCCTAGTCACCCCAGTGCAGTGGCCAGTTCCTGGTCACCCCAGTGCAGTGGTTAATTCCTAGTCACCCCAGTGCAGTGGTTAATTCCTAGTCACCCCAGTGCAGTGGCCAAATCCTAGTCACCCCAGTGCAGTGGTTAATTCCTGGTCATCCCAGTGCAGTGGCCAATTCCTAGTCACCCCAGTGCAGTGGTTAATTCCTAGTCACCCCAGTGTAGTGGCCAGTTCCTAGTCACCCCAGTGCAGTGGCCAGTTCCTAGTCACCCCAGTGCAGTGGCCAAATCCTAGTCACACCAGTGCAGTGGCCAAATCCTAGTCACCCCAGTGCAGTGGCCAAATCCTAGTCACCCCAGTGCAGTGGTTAATTCCTGGTCATCCCAGTGCAGTGGCCAGTTCCTAGTCACCCCAGTGCAGTGGTTAATTCCTAGTCACCCTAGTGTAGTGGCCAATTCCTAGTCACCCCAGTGCAGTGGCCAGTTCCTAGTCACCCCAGTGCAGTGGTTAATTCCTAGTCACCCCAGTGCAGTGGTTAATTCCTAGTCACCCCAGTGCAGTGGCCAGTTCCTAGTCACCCCAGTGCAGTGGCCAGTTCCTAGTCACCCCAGTCCAGTGGCCAGTTCCTGGTCACCCCAGTGCAGTGGTTAATTCCTAGTCACCCCAGTCCAGTGGTCAGTTCCTGGTCACCCCAGTGCAGTGGTTAATTCCTAGTCACCCCAGTGCAATGGTTAATTCCTAGTCACCCTAGTGCAGTGGCCAGTTCCTGGTCACCCCAGTGCAGTGGCCAATTCCTCGTCACCCCTGTGAAGTGGCCAGTTCCTAGTCACCCCAGTGCAGTGGCCAGTTCCTAGTCACCCCAGTGCAGTGGCCAGTTCCTAGTCACCCCAGTGCAGTGGTTAATTCCTAGTCACCTCAGAGCAGTGGTTAATTCCTAGTCACCCCAGTGCAGTGGTTAATTCCTAGTCACCCCAGTGCAGTGGCCAATTCCTAGTCACCCCAGTGCAGTGGCCAATTCCTAGTCACCCCAGTGCAGTGGCCAGTTCCTGGTCACCCCAGTGCAGTGGTTAATTCCTAGTCACCCCAGTGCAGTGGTTAATTCCTAGTCACCCCAGTGCAGTGGCCAATTCCTAGTTACCCCAGTGCAGTGGCCAGTTCCTAGTCACCCCAGTCCAGTGGCCAATTCCTAGTCACCCCAGTGCAGTGGCCAGTTCCTAGTCACCCCAGTGCAGTGGTTCATTCCTAGTCACCCCAGTGCAGTGGTTAATTCCTAGTCACCCCAGTGCAGTGGCCAATTCGTAGTCACTTCAGTGCAGTGGCCAGTTCCTAGTCACCCCAGTGCAGTGGCCAGTTCCTAGTCACCCCAGTGCAGTGGCCAGTTCCTAGTCACCCCAGTGCAGTGGTTAATTCCTAGTCACCCCAGCGCAGTGACCTGTTCCTGGTCACCCCAGTGCAGTGGTTAATTCCTAGTCACCCCAGTGCAGTGGTTAATTCCTAGTCACCCCAGTGCAGTGGCCAATTCCTAGTCACACCAGTGCAAATCGCAATTGCCAGTGACTCTGGAACAATTCCTAATCGTGCCGGACACACCCACCCACCCACCCACCCACCCACACACACACACACACACACACACACACACACACACACACACACACATGCTCTTTCTCCCCCTGTGTGTGTGTGTGTGTGTGTGTGTGTGTGTGTGTGTGTGTGTGTGTGGTGTGTGTGTGTGTGTTTTTTTATCCTGCTGATAGTAGACAGAGGTATGTCTCTGCTTGCTGCCCCGACTCACGCCGTGTTGATGGTAAATCTGTCTGTCTGCCTGCCTGCCTCCCTGTCTGTCTGTCTGTCTGTCTGTCTGTCTGTCTGTCTCTTTCTCTCTCTCTCTCTCTCTCTGATATTGTGGTAATGGTAAATTTCTATTTCTACAGCCCATCTTGCACTGTGATGGTAGACGAATCTGTTCACTACCCTATCTCATACCTTGGTAACGGTAGATATCTTTTGGCACTGGTTATCGTATGCCGTGTCAGTGACAGATGTCTTATACCATGTTAGCGGTCAGTATTGCTCTTCATTGCCAAATTCATACCGACCTAATGGTAGATATCTCTGTTCCCATCTCATACTGTGTTAATGGTAGATATCTCTGTTCCCATCTAATACCGTGTGAATGGTAGATATCTCTGTTCCCATCTCATACTGTGTTAATGGTAGATATCTCTGTTCCCATCTCATACCGTGTGAATGGTAGATATCTCTGTTCCCATCTAATACCGTGTGAATGGTAGATATCTCTGTTCCCATCTCATACCGTGTTAATGGTAGATATCTCTGTTCCCATCTCATACCGTGTTAATGGTAGATTTCTTTGTTCCCATCTCATACCGTGTTAATGGTAGATATCTCTCTACCCATCTCATGTGAATGGTAGATATCTCTGTTCCCATCTCCTACCGTGTTGAAGATATACATATATATCATTAACATGGTATGAGATGCGGACAGAGGTATCTACCATTAACACCGAATGACCATTAGGTCAGTATTGCTCTTCGTTGCCAAATTCATACTTACCTAATGGTAGATATCTCTGTTTCCATCTCATGCTGTTTTAATGGTAGATATCTCTGTTCCCATCTCATGTGAATGGTAGACATCTCTGTTCCCATCTCATACCGTGGTAATGGTAGATATCTCTGTTCCCATCTCATACCGTGTTAATGGTAGATATCTCTGTTCCCATCTAATACCGTGTTAATGGTAGATATCTCTGTTCCCATCTCATGTGAATGGTAGATATCTCTGTTCCCATCTCATTTTAATGGTAGATATCTCTGTTCCCATCTCATACCGTGTTAGTGGGAGATATCTTTGTTCGCATCTCACACCGTGTTAATGGGAGATTTCTCTGTTCCCATCTCATACCGTGTTATTGGCAGATATCTCTGTTCGCATCTCATACCATGTTAATGGTAGATATCTCTGTTCCCATCTCATACCGTGTTAATGGAAGATTTCTCTGTTCCCCATCTCATACTGTGTCAATGGTAGATTTCTCTGTTCCCATCTCATACTGTGTTAATGGTAGATATCTCTGTTCCCATCTCATACTGTGTTAATGGTAGATATCTCTGTTCCCATCTCATACTGTGTTAATGGTAGATTTCTCTGTTCCCATCTCATACTGTGTGAATGGTAGATATCTCTGTTCCCATCTCGCACTGTGTGAATGGTAGATATTTCTGTTCCCATCTCATACCCTGTGAATGGTAGATTTCTCTGTTCCCATCTCATACTGTGTTAATGGTAGATTTCTCTGTTCCCATCTCATACTGTGTTAATGGTAGATATCTCTGTTCCCATCTCATACTGTGTTAATGGTAGATATCTCTGTACCCATCTCATACTGTGTTAATGGTAGATATCTGTTTCCATCTCATACTGTGTGAATGGTAGATTTCTCTGTTCCCATCTCACACTGTGTGAATGGTAGATATTTCTGTTCCCATCTCATACCCTGTGAATGGTAGATTTCTCTGTTCCCATCTCATACCGTGTTAATGGTAGATTTCTCTGTTCCCATCTCATACCCTGTGAATGGTAGATATCTCTGTTCCCATCTCATACTGTGTAAATGGTAGATATCTCTGTTACCATCTCATACCGTGTTAATGGTAGATTTCTCTGTTCCCATCTCTCCGTGTTGATGGTAGATATCTCTGTTCCCATCTCATACTGTGTGAATGGTAGATTTCTCTGTTCCCATCTCATACTGTGTTAATGGTAGATATCTCTGTTCCCATCTCATACTGTGTGAATGGTAGATTTCTCTGTTCCCATATCATACCGTGTTAATGGTAGATTTCTCTGTTCCCATCTCTCCGTGTTAATGGTAGATATCTCTGTTCCCATCTCATACCCTGTGAATGGTAGATACCTCTGTTCCCATCTCATACCCTGTGTATGGTAGATATTTCTGTTCCCATCTCATACCCTGTGAATGGTAGATATCTCTGTTCCCATCTCATACCCTGTGAATGGTAGATATCTCTGTTCCCATTTCATACCCTGTGAATGGTAGATATCTCTGTTCCCATCTCAAACTGTGTTAATATTAGATATCGAAAAAAGAACAAGTGAAAAGTCGGAAAAAATCGTTTGAACATAATAATTACATTCAAATGCAGACGTTGAGACTTGTAGTTCATTTATAAGGTTTGGCTTCTTCCTGTAAGTGATTACGTAGACTTTAGAGAACCTGAGAAACCCACTTGTGTTTTCGCGTGCCCCAGCCCTCCTCCTCTTCCCTCCTCCTCTCTCTCTCTCTCTCTCTCTCTCTCTCTCTCTCTCTCTCACTGTACGCGTGCGCGCGCGCGCGTGTGTGTGTGAGTGTGTGTGTGTACGTGTGTGTGTGTGTGTGTGTGTGTGTGTGTGTGTGTGTGTGTGTGTGTGAGGTGCGCGCGCGTGTGTGTGTGTGTGTGTGTGTGTGTGTGTGTGTGGTGTGTGTGTGTGTGTGTGTGTGTGTGCGAGCGTGCGTGCGTGTCTGTATGCGCACGCGCGCGCGCGTGTGTGTGTGTACACGTGTGTGTATGTGTGTGTACGTGCACGCGCGCGCGTGCGCGTGTATGTGTGTGTCTTTATGTGTGTGTGCTTGCGTGCGCACGTATGTGTGTTGGTGTGTGTGTGTGTGTGTGTGTGTGTGTGTGTGTGTGCGTGCGTGCGTGCGTGCGTGTGTGCGTGTGTGTGTATGTGTAAGAATGATGATGATGATGATGATAATGATGATAATGAGGAGAGAGAGAGAGAGAGAGAGAGAGAGAGAGAGAGAGAGAGAGACAGACAGACAGACAGACAGACAGACAGAGACAGACAGACAGACATATAGACAAAGTTTTCAACTCCGGAGACTCTCGTTCAAAAGATATCTTTCGTCATCTTGGATTCCCACTTCCGCCGCTCCCCCTCACCCCCCCCCCCTCTCTCTCTCTCTCTCTCTCTCTCTCTGTCTGTCTGTCTGTCTGTGTCTTCATTTGATCTGTACTTACATTAAAACATTTCAACCTGTTTACAATCACTACCACCCCCATCCCCACCCTCACCCCAGCTTCTCTGAATTCTCACTAACCCTGCCGTCCCTTTTGTCTCTGAGAGTTTACAAACTATATATATTTCTTTCTGCCATCATCTCATCGTTGTCTCTCTCCACTATACTCCGTTCTAGCTCGGCGTTTTCCGCTTTTACACTGCTCTCTATCAGTTGGTTGTATCGTCTGTGTCTATTTTCTGCTTATACGTATATGCGTTCTATCTCAGCATCTGTCTTGTTTCGTTCGCGCGTAGGCACTCGTGCGCGTGTGTCTGTCTGAAAAAGAGAGAGAAGAGAGAGAGAGAGAGAGAGAGAGAGAGAGAGAGTGCGTGTGTGCTTGTGTGTGTGCTTGTGTGTGTGTGTGTGTGTGTGTGTGTGTGTGTGTGCGTGTGTGTGTGTGCGCGCGCGCGCGCGGGCGCGTGTGTGTGTATGTATGCACGTGTGAATTTCTTCTCTACCGACAGCCCTTCACTCTCCCTATCTCTCTCTCATCACTAGCAGCCAAGAACACCCAACAATCAACAGCAGCAGCACTCTCACAACCTCCTCCACCACCACCACCACCATCAGCAGCAGCAACAGCAGCAGCAGCAACAACCCAGCCCCAGTCAATACTCGCAGACCCCCCATTCCCACAACTCCGACTCTCTCCAGAGAGAGCTAGCTCGGTCTGCGCTTAGCTCGACCGACCCAGCGCGAGCGAGGGGAGGTTAAAAATAACCGAGCCGGGGCTAAAAATAACCGCGCGCTATTGATCGAAATACCATCAACGAACGAAGCGCTCAGGTTTCGTTGAGCCAGCCATCGTCTACGCCAACATCCCCAGCTGCTGCAGCAGCTACCTCCTCCTCCTCCACCACCACCGTCACCACCACCACCGCCATCGCCAGCCATCTCCATCATGGCCACACAGCGAACCGGCCGCTCCGCTGCGGAGGAGCACGCGCCAGTAGTGGGCCGGTTCATTTTTTAAGTCTCGGGTGGGGGTGGCAGGTTGGGAAAGATGTCGGTCAGGTAGAGTGATGCAATTCATTCCGTGCCAGCAGGCGCTCACAGAGAACTGCCAGGAATCGGTTCTTTTGGGGTTCGGCTGGCGGCTGTACTGCCAGAATTTCGTCGGGAGACTGGGTCTATGAGTGGAATTGGTGGTGAGAAGACAACGACTCTTGTTTCTGTGCGCGAGATTCGTCGGTGGAGGAACACTCGAACTTTCGCCCGATCCCTCCCGATGAATGGGGTTTTCTAGAAACGTGAAACAACCTGTCACCCCTTCCCCCTTTTTTCTTTTCAGCTCCCCCCTCCCACCACCCCCAGCTCCCCTCCCTCCCTTCCCCCCCCCCTTTCCCCCTCTCGTCCTTCCTTTTACCACGATGAATATGGGTCGGGCCGTTTCTGACGTCACGAGGTGTTTTCCGTCAGCGAATCACCACTATTTATGTATCTGTGACGTCAATTCGGGGATAAAACAGACAGGGAATCGCCGGAGACCCCGCAGTGGTTTCTGGGCAGTCGTTGGACTGTGTGTCCCTGAGTGTGTGTGAGCTTTGGCCAGGAGTTGCAGGGAGCTTTCGGTCTTGTGGATTAAGTCGTGCGAAGTGCGTTGGCCTACGTTTCAACACCCCCCTTTTCCCCAAGGATTCGGGAGTGACGGCGCCCTTGGGCAGGTGAGTGGAGCTATTTCTAGGAGTGGGATCCCCTTGTTACGTTTCTTTTTACGTTGCCTCCAATCCTCATACACTCAGTTCCAACCAGGGCTCTCACCCCCACCCCCACCCCCCTCCCGCTCCCCCCAAACCTCAAACCGTAGTTTTTACCATCCTCAATTTTGTCCCGTTGGAAAAGTCAAAGATGTCTAAACGTTACTCCCTAGAGTATCTCTAGATTTTTGCAGACTGGAAAGAGCTTGGGTGGTGTTGGAAACAGTCTCGGGAACGGGTGGAAAACGGTCCTCTTTGGCTCTCACTCGTCCCAAGTTGAAGAAGGCAGAGAGGAGACTCGCTTTGGCCCGGTTGACGATATGACGCCAGCAGAGGGCGCCGTCTCTCGCTCTCGCTCTCTCCTCTCAGCCCTCTGTCTCTGTCTCTCTCTCTGTGTCTTGCCCGCCTTTCCAGGTCTGGCAGAGAGGTGCTGAACACGCCAGTCGTGGTGGCAGAGCGGTGGATTCCGTTCCCTACACTGGTAGTCTGCTGGATGTGGATGCTTTTAGACGAGTTGCCAAGCTCGTTCCTCAGGCAGGGTGGATGTCTGTGTGTGTGTCTCTGTGTGGCGGTCAGCACGGCTGATACAGGGACAAGGATTTGGCATGCAACAGACCCTTGGACACGTCTGCGAAGGATTTTACATGCGCTGAAACACAAAGCAGAAAGTGTCTTTTCCTACTGTTGTTTTATTCATTCTTTCTTCTTTTTTTTTCATCCGATCTGTTTCTCTCGTTCCTCGGTCCAGTTTCTCCACGTTGTGTTTGAACGAAGTGATTCAGATCGATTCTTACGGCAGGTCTTCAGGTTCGGGAGGGAGGGGGGGGGGGGGCGAGGTGGTAGGTAGGGTGGAGGGTTGGGGGTAATCGGTTTCGATGTC
>CM065737.1:60108457-60113457 GCA_033310375.1 Conus canariensis
GGCTCTTCATCGATTGAGAGTTCAGAAACACAGTGACGGCGAGAGGATAGTTGGTGGTGCGGTGGGTTTTGCATTGAGTAGGCATGGTACTGGCCTGTTTTGTGTTCATGTGCGTCAGTGTGTGTGGACTGTGAGTGTTGTGTGTGTGTGTGTGTGTGTGTGTGTGTGTGTGTGTGTGTGTGTGTGTGTGTGTGGTACGTGTGTGTGTGTGTGATGTGTGTGTGTGTGTGTGTGTGTGTGTGTGGTTGTGTGTGTGTGTGTGTGTGTGTGTGTGTGTGTGTGTGTGTGTGTGTGTGGTGTTTTGTGTGTGTATGTGTGTGTGTGTGTGTGTGTGTGTATGTGTGTGTGTGTGTGTGTGTGTGTGTGTGTGTGTGTGTATGTGTGTGCGGTGTGTGTGTGTGTGTGTGTGTATGTGTGTGTGTATGTGTGTGTGTGTATGTGTGTATGTGTGTGTGTGTGTGTGTGTGTGTGTATGTGTGTGTGTGTGTGTGTGTGTGTGTGTGTGTGTGTGTCCATGACAGGACATCCCCTCTTTCCCTGCATCCTAACTCTAAAACTGAATTTACAAGTCTCAACTGAGCTAGTGCGACTTTGTTCATATCAAAATGTCTGGACTGGACGAGTTCAGAAATGTTTCATGATTTTTCCACCGTTCTCACAAAATGTGTATATGCGAGCGTGTATGTTTGTCACTGATTTGAGTACCTGGCATCGACACACATCCCTACGTTACTGTACGCCCTCTTACTGTAGCAATCCCTCTACTATGGTGGCTGCAGGATAGTCCTGTAGCAGCAGTCTAAGGCTGAAGGATGCTCTTAAGCAGTTACCTAACGACTACAGGCCGTCCTTGAACGGTATTCCGGCTGTTACAGGACGTTTTTCAGCGGCTGTTGAGTAGCTAAGGAAGTCCGTACGCAGTCGTATAGCAGTTCAAGGACATTCTTCAACAGAAATCTATCGATCGGCAGTGGACACACTTTCTCGGTAGTGCAGCGGCTACAAAATCTCCTAACCGCTGGTTTGGCAGCTCAAAGCACATGCATATGCAGAAGTCGAACGGCTACTGGACATCCTTGACCTGTTTTGGAGGTAAATGTCATTCTGAAGCAGTAGTATTACTTACAGAATGTGGATGTCTTTCATCACTCGCCTAGCAGCTGAAGGATGCAACTAAACGTAATAGTGGCCGAAGGACGTCCTTGCATAGTCACCTAGCGGCCACATGACGTCATTCTGCTGTAACCAAGTGGCTGGAGTACGTCTTTAAGCAGTATTCTAACGACAAATGAATGTCATTATGAAGCAGTCTGTAATGTCATTATGAAGCAGTCTTTAAGCAGTATTCTAACGACAAATGAATGTCATTATGAAGCAGTCTTTAAGCAGTATTCTAACGAAAAATGAATGTCATTATGAAGCAGTCTTTAAGCAGTATTTAACGACAAATGAATGTCATTATGAAGCAGTCTTTAAGCAGTATTCTAACGACAAATGAATGTCATTATGAAGCAGTCTTTAAGCAGTATTCTAACGACAAATGAATGTCATTATGAAGCAGTCTTTAATGTCATTATGAAGCAGTCTTTAAGCAGTATTCTAACGACAAATGAATGTCATTATGAAGCAGTCTTTAAGCAGTATTCTAACGACAAATGAATTTTGTAATGAAGCAGTCTTGCGTCTAAAGGACGTTCTTAAACAGTGGTCGAATGGCTAAGGACGTCATTACACTGTAGTCTAGCGGCTAAAGGACGTCTGTCTGAAAGAATCAAACGGCTGAAGGACATCCTTCTGAAATAGTCTAGCGACTAAAGGACGTCCTTCTGAAATAGTCTAGCGGCTAAAAGACGTCCTTCTGAAATGGTTTAGCGGCTAAAACACACCCTTCTGTGATAGTCTAGCGACTAAAGGACGTCCCTCTGAAATAGTCCAGCGGCTAAAGGACGCCCTTCTGAAATAGTCTAGCGACTGAAAGACGTCCTTCTGTAATAGTCTAGCGACTAAAAGACGTCCTTCTGTAATAGTCTAGCCACTAAAGGACGCCGTTCTGTATTAGTCTTGCGACTAAAGGACGCCCTTCTGTAATAGTCTAGCGACTGAAAGACGTCCTTCTGTAATAGTCTAGCGACTAAAGGACGCCCTTCTGTAATAGTCTAGCGACTAAAGGATGTCCCTCTGAAATAGTCCAGCGACTAAAAGACGTCCTTCTGTAATAGTCTAGCGACTAAAGTACGTCCTTTGAAATAGTCTAGCGGCTAAAGGACGTCCTTCTGAAAGAATCTAGCGGATAAAGGACATCCCTCTGATAGAATCTAGCGGCTAAAGGGCGTCTCTCTGAAATAGTCTAGCGGCTAAAGGACGTACTTTGAAATAGTCTAGCGGCTAAAGGACGTCCTTTGAAATAGTCTAGCGGCTAAAGGGCGTCTCTCTGAAATAGTCTAGCGGCTAAAGGACGTACTTTGAAATAGTCTAGCGGCTACAGGACATCCTTCTTAAATAGTCTAGTGGCTAAAGGACATCCTTCTTAAATAGTCTAGTGGCTAAAGGACGTCTTTCTCAAATAATCTAGCCGCTAAGGACGTCCCTTGAAATAGTCTAGCGGCTAAAGGACAGTCCTTCTGAAGTGTCTAACGACTAAAAGACGTCCCTCTGAAATAGTCTAGCGGCTAAAGGACATCCTTCTGAAATGGTCTAGCGGCTAAAGGACGTCCTTCTGAAATGGTCTAGCGGCTAACAAACGTCCCTCTGAAATAGTCTAGCGGCTTTAAGGACGTCTTTGTGAAAGGGTCTAACGGCTAAAGGACGTCCTTTCGAAATAGTCTAGCGGCTAAAGGACATCCTTCTAAAACAGTGTAGTGGCTAAAGGACGTCTTTCTGAAATAATCTAGCGGCTAAGGACGTCCCACGAAATAGTCTAGCGGCTAAAGGACAGTCCTTCTGAAGTGTCTAACGACTAGAGGACGTCCTTCCGAAATAGTCTAGCGGCGAAAAGACAACCTTCTGAAATGGTCTAGCGGCTAAAGGACGTCCTTCTGAAATGGTCTAGCGGCTAAAGGACGTCCTTCTGAAATGGTCTAGCGGCTAAAGGGCGTCCTTCTGAAATGGCCTAGTGGCTAACAAACGTCCCTCTGAAATAGTCTAGCGGCTGTAAGGATGTCTTTGTGAAAGGTCTAATGGCTAAAGGACGTCCTTCCGAAAACGCCTAGTGCCTAAAGGACGTCCTTCTGAAAGAATCCAGCGGCTGAAGGACGTCATTCTGAAATAATTTAGCAGGTAAAGGACGTCCTTAAACAGCTGTCTAACGGCTAAAGGATGTCCTTACGCAGTACTTTAGCGGCTGCAGAACGTCCTTCTGAAATAATCTAGCAGCTAAGGGAAGTCCTTACACAGTAGGCTAGCAGCTAAAGGACGTCCTTGTGATACAGTCTAGCGGGTAAAGGACGTCCTTTAACAGTAATCTGGTGGTTAAAGGATGTGTTTGAACAGTAATCTCGCGGCTGAAGGATGTCCTTGAGCAGTAGCTGTTTCGCCGTAGTCTAGCGGGTAAAGGACATCCTCAAGCAGTAGTCTAGCTGCTACAGAATGTCCTTTTATAGTCTAGTCCTTTTTATAGTACAGCCAAAGGACATCCCTAACCAATCGTTCAGATTGTTTCCCTGTCATTTCATGGGTCTCATTTTTGTTTCGTTGTGTATTGCCCTCCTCTCCGTCCCCCTCCTCTCCTCCTCCTCCTCCTCCTCGTACCCATCATGATTTTTAGTATACTGGGTGTCGTTGTTACTGTGACTATTTCTTCTTCTTCGTTACTGTTGTTGTTGTAGTTGTTGTAAGGGAATGAATATACATGAAACCAAAGAATAAGCGAAGAATCAGGATGATAAAGGGATCCAGAGCTGATTCCAGTGGGAAGCAATCAAGATGTGCACTGATACATTCTTTCTGAACGATGGGATTGACTTCAAGCAGGTCACATTCTTTCTGAACAATGGGATTGACTTCAAGCAGGTCACATTCTTTCTGAACAATGGGATTGACTTCAAGCAGGTCACATTCTTTCTGAACGATGGGATTGACTTCAAGCAGGTCACATTCTTTCTGAACAATGGGATTGACTTCAAGCAGGTCACATTCTTTCTGAACGATGAGATTGACTTCAAGCAGGTCACATTCTTTCTGAACGATGGGATTGACTTCAAGCAGGTCACATTCTTTCTGAACAATGGGATTGACTTCAAGCAGGTCACATTCTTTCTGAACGATGGGATTGACTTCAAGCAGGTCACATTCTTTCTGAACAATGGGATTGACTTCAAGCAGGTCACATTCTTTCTGAACGATGGGATTGACTTCAAGCAGGTCACATTCTTTCTGAACAATGGGATTGACTTCAAGTAGGTCAAAAGAAAAAAATATCAAGTCACAGAAGCTTTGAATTATTGAGAATCATAGTAAATCAGCCATAGATAAGTCTAGAAGAAAAAAACAACTTTTTTTTTCAAGCAATATAATTATTTCTGTATATATATTTGGTCAATGATCTATAAATGATCACAGAGGGATGTCTGGAATGAATGATGTGAAAATAGTTTCCCGGCGCAAAAATACGAAAAACAAACAAACAAACAAACGAACAAACAAACAAAACAAAACAAAACAAAACAAAACAAAACAAAAAACGAAAAAAAGAGAGAGAAAAATGAAGACAAGTATTCAGATAAATACATGAAAGCGCTATATCAGATCGATTTCACCAGGAATAACAAGACAACAAAAATGTATGACAGAATTTATATAAAAAGAAATGATGAACTGAACAGTTTATGCTACTGTTGTTTTTTCTTCAAAGTTTTCGCTGTTAGATTGGACGTAAACAAACATATCAACAAAATCAGTGGAAGATAGAACACTTAAAAAAAAAAAAAAAAGAATTCATGTTCTTGGATGGATTCTAAACGACAGTTGGATAGAAGTATGCAAACAACAACAACAACAATAGT
>CM065737.1:60118457-60153457 GCA_033310375.1 Conus canariensis
TATATTATATATATATATATATATATATCATTTATTTATGATATGTTATGTTATGTTATATTATATTATTAATGTTTCCGTATGTTGGATCAGTCTGTCCACATACAAGAGCTCTATTTTTCCACCTGCCGGCACGGCTACCATTTCCTGGCTTGCCTGTTACCTAAAGACCTGGGAACCTGCCCACCTACCAAAGAGCTGTCTGTCTTACCTCTCTGCCCATCTCTCAGACTCCCCACCTATCTGTCTGTCCACCTGTCTGTCTGTCCACCTATCTGTCTGTCCACCTGTCTGTCTGTCCACCTATCTGTCTGTCCACCTGTCTGTCTGTCCACCTATCTGTCTGTCCACCTGTCTGTCTGTCCACCTGTCTGTCTGTCCACCTATCTGTCCACCTGTCTGTCTGTCACCTGTCTGTCCACCTATCTGTCCACCTGTCTGTCTGTCACCTGCCTGTCCATCTATCTGTCTGTCCACTTATCTATCTGTCCACCTGTCTGTCTGTCCACCTATCTGTCTGTCCACCTGTCTGTCTGTCCACCTATCTGTCTGTCCACCTCTCTGTCTGTCCACCTATCTGTCTGTCGACTTGTCTGTGCATCTATCTGTCTGTCCATCTATCTGTCTGTCCACCTGTCTGTCCCCCTGTCTGTCTGTCCACCTGTCTGTCTGTCCACCTACCTGTCTGTCCACCTATCTGTCTGTCCACCTGTCTGTCTGTCTGTCCCCCTGTCTGTCTGTCCACCTGTCTGTCTGTCCACCTACCTGTCTGTCCACCCATCTGTCTGTCCACCTGTCTGTCTGCTCACCTATCTGTCTGTCTGTCCCCCTGTCTGTCTGTCCACCTGTCTGTCTGTCCACCTGTCTGTCTGTCTGTCCCCCTGTCTGTCTGTCCACCTGTCTGTCTGTCCACCTACCTGTCTGTCCACCTATCTGTCTGTCCACCTGTCTGTCTGCTCACCTATCTGTCTGTCCACCTCTCTGTCTGTCTTCCCATCTATCTGTTCACCTATCTGTGTACCTATCTGTCTGTCCACCTATCTGTCTGTCACCTATCTGTCCACCTATCTGTCTGTCCATCTGTCTGTCTGTCCACCTCTCTGTCTGTCTTCCCATCTATCAGTCCACGTATCTGTCTGTTCACCTATCTGTCTGTCCACCTGTCTGTCTGTCCACTTCTCTGTCTGTCTTCCCATCTATCTGTCTACGTATCTGTCTATCCACCTCTCTGTCTGTCTGTCTGTCTGTCCACGTCTCTGTCGGTCCATCTATCTGTCTGTCCACCTATCTGTCATCTCATCTGTCATCCCACCTACGTGTCTGTCCACCCACTGTCTGTCTCCTACCTATTTTCCCACTATCTGTCTGCCCACCTACCTGTCTGTCCACCTGTCTGTCTACCAAGCTAACTGTCTGTCCACACACCTGTCTGCCCATCTACCTGTCTCTGCACTACCTTCTTTCCTCTTAACGATTCTACATGCCTGCCAGCATATCCACCTTCCTGCCTGCCCATCCGCCTGCCTGACTCTATTCCTGACCTGTCTGCCCGCTCATCGGCCTGCTATCTCATCTGCCCGCCCATCGACCTGCTATCTCACCTGCCCGCCCATCGACCTGCCTTCCCACTCACCTGCCTGCCCTTTCACCTGCCTGCCTCTATTCCTGACCTGTCCGCCCGCCCATCGGCCTGCTATCTCACCTGCCCGCCCATCGACCTGCTGTCTCACCTGCCCGCCCATCGACCTGCTGTCTCACCTGCCCGCCCATCGGCCTGCTGTCTCACCTGCCCGCCCATCGGCCTGCTGTCTCACCTGCCCGCCCAACTCTCCGCCTGCCCACCCATTCCCACTGCATTGACAACAACATGCGTGCATTCTCACCTCCCTGCTTGCCTGCCACCCTGTCTGCCAGCACCACCATCTGCCTGCCCTCCCACCTGCCTGCCCAGCCGCTAGACTGCACACCCACCGGCCTGGCTATCCATTTGCCCTCCAACCCAGAATGCCTGCTGACCCACCTGCCTTTCAACCTACCTGCTAGCCCATCCGTCTGCCTGTCCATTCATTTGCCGGCCTGCCCGTCTATCCGCTTGCTAACTCACCTGCCACCCCCCTCCCTCGCCTGTTCATCGACCTGTCTGCCTACCACATTTCCCAGACCACCTACCTGTCTGCCCATACGTCTGCCTACGTAACTCCTTGCCCGCCCACATCTGTCTGCCCACAACCTCTCTGTCCAACACCTGCCTACCAAAATACCTGCTTGCCCGCAACCTGCCTTCCCACTCGCCTTTATGCTCACTCATCTAACTGCCTTCCTCCTGCCTGCCCTCCTGCCTGTCCACACACCTGTCTTCCCTCCAGCCTGTCCACACACCTGCCTGCCCTCCTGCCTGTCCACACACCTGTCTGCCCTCCAGCCTGTCCACACACCTGCCTGCCCTCCTGCCTGTCCACACACCTGCCTGCCCTCCTGCCTGTCCATACACCTGTCTGCCCTCCTGCCTGTCCACACACCTGTCTGCCCTCCACCTGCTTGTCAACACACCTGCCTGCCCTCCTGTCTGTCCACACACCTGCCTGCCCTCCTGCCTGTCCACACACCTGCCTGCCCTCCGGCCTGTCCATACACCTGTCTGCCCTCCACCTGCCTGTCCACACACCTGTCTGCCCTCTACCTGCCTGTCCACACACCTGCCTGCCCTCCTGCCTGTCCACACACCTGTCTGCCCTCCTGCCTGTCAACACACCTGTCTGCCCTCCTGCCTGTCCAAACACCTGCCTGCCCTCCTGCCTGTCCACACACCTGTCTGCCCAATACCTGCCTGTCCACACACCTGCCTGCCCTCCTGCCTGTCCACACACCGGCCTGCCCTCCACCTGCCTGTCCACACACCTGCCTGCCCACACACCTGCCTGCCCACATACCTGCCTGTCCACACACCTGTCTGCCCTCACCTGCCTGTCCACACACCTGCCTGCCCTTCTGCCTGTCACACACCTGCCTGCCCTCCACCTGCCTGTCCACACACCTGCCTGCCCACACACCTGCCTGTCCACACCCTGCCTGTCCACACACCTGCCTGCCCACACACACCTGCCTGTCCACACACCTGTCAGCCCTCCACCTGCCTGTCCACACACCTGTCTGCCCTCCTGCCTGTCCACACACCTGCCTGCCCTCCTGCCTTTCCACACACCTGCCTGCCCTCCCTGCCTGTCCACACACCTGCCTGCCTTCCACCTGCCTGTCCACATACCTGCCTGCCTTCCACCTGCCTGTCCACACACACCTGCCTGCCCTCCACCTGCCTGTCTACACATCTGTCTGCCTCCTCCTGCTTCCACACACCTGCCTGCCGTACACCTGCCTGTCCACACACCTGCCTGCCCTCACTGCCTGTCCGCACACCTGCCTGCCTTCCACACTGCCTGTCCACACACCTGCCTGCCTTCCACCTGCCTGTCCACACACCTGCCTGCCCTCCACCTGCCTGTCCACACACACCTGCCTGCCTTCCACCTGCCTGTCCACACACCTGCATGTCCCACGCCCTGCCTGCCCTCCACCTGCCTGTCCACACACCTGCCTGTCCACACACCTTTCTGCCCTCCACCTGCCTGTCCACACACCTGCCTGCCCTCCACCTGCCTGTCCACACACCTGCCTGCCCTCCACCTGCCTGTCCACACACCTGCCTACCCACACACCAGTCTACCTGCATACCAGTCTACCTACACACCAGCTCTACCTACATACGTGTCTGCCCACACACCTGCCTGTCCACACACCACTCTACCCACACACCTGCATACGCACACACCAGTCTACCTATACACCAGTCTACCTACACACCAGCTCTACCAACACACGTGCCTGCCCACACACCTGCCTACCTACACACCTGCCTGCCCACACATCTGCCTGCCCACACACCTGTCTATTTACACACCTGCCTATTTAAACACATGCCTGCCAACACACCTGCCTATTTACACACCTGCCTATCTAAACACCTGCCTGTCCACAAACCTGCCTGCCCACCACCTGCCTGTCTACACACCTGCCTGCCCACTCACCTGCCTACCTACAAACCTGACTGCCCACACACCTGCCTATCTACACACCTGCCTGCCCACACACCTGCCTACCTACATACCTACCTGACCACACACCTGCCTGCGCACACACCTGCCTGCCCACACACCTGCCTGCCCACACACCTGCCTACCTACACACCTGACTGCCCACACACCTGCCTATCTACACACCTGCCTAATTACACACCTGCCTGCCCACTCACCTGCCCTCCTACAAACCTGACTGCCCACACACCTGCCTCACCACATACCTGCCTGCCCACTCACCTGCCTACCTACATACCTACCTGACCACACACCTGCCTGCCTACACACCTGCCTCACCACATACCTGCCTACCTACACACCTGCCTGCCCACACACCTGCTTACATATACACCTGCCTACCTACACACCTGCCTCACCACATACCTGCCTGCCCACTCACCTGCCTATCTACACACCTGCCTGCCCCACACACCTGCCTCACCACATACCTGCCTGCCCACTCACCTGCCTACCTACTCACCTTCCTGCCCACACACCTGCCTATTTACACACATGCCTCCCCACACACCTGTCTGCTCATACACTAGCCTTCCCACAGACCTGTCTGTCCATACACCTGCCTCCCCACACACCTCTCTGCCCACACACCTGTCTACCTAGACACCTGCCCGTCCAGACACCTGTCTACCTAGACACCTGCCTGTCCACAGACATGTCTACCTAGACACCTGCCTGCCCGCACACCTGTCTATAAACAACCCTGTCTGACCACACGCCTGCCTGCCCACACACCTGCCTGCCTACACACCTGTCAGCCCACACACCTGCCTGTCCACACACACTGCCTCTCCACACACCTGCCTGCCCACAACACCTGTCAGCCCACACACCTGTCAGCCCACACACCTGCCTGTCCACACACCTGCCTGTCCACACACCTGCCTGCCCGCACACCTGCCTGCCCGCACACCTGCCTGCCCACACACCTGCCTGTCCACACACCTGCCTGCCAACACACCTATCTACCTAGACGCCTGCCTGTCCACACACCTGTCTGTCCACACACCTGCACACACCTCTCTGCCCACACACCTGTCTACCTAGACACCTGCCCGTCCAGACACCTGTCTACCTAGACACCTGCCTGTCCACACACATGTCTACCTAGACACCTGCCTGCCCGCACACCTGTCTATAAACAACCCTGCCTGCCCACACACCTGCCTGCCTACACACCTGTCAGCCCACACACCTGCCTGTCCACACACCTGCCTCTCCACACACCTGCCTGCCCACACACCTGCCTGCCCACACACCTGTCAGCCCACACACACTGTCAGCCACACACCTGCCTGTCCACACACCTGCCTGTCCACACACCTGCCTGTCCACACACCTGCCTGTCCACACACCTGCCTGCCCACACACCTATCTACCTAGACGCCTGCCTGTCCACACACCTGTCTGTCCACACACCTGCACACACCTGCCTGCCCGCACACCTGCCTGCCCACACACCTGCCTGTCCACACACCTGCCTGCCCACACACCTATCTACCTAGACGCCTGCCTGTCCACACACCTGTCTGTCCACACACCTGCCTGTCCACACACCTGCCCGCCCGCACACCTGCTTGCCCGCACACCTGCCTGTCCACACACCTGCCTGTCCACACACCTGCCTGCCCACACGCCTGTCAGCCACACACCTGCCTGCCCACACACCTGCCTACCCGCACACCTGTCTACCTAGACGCCTGCCTGTCCACACACCTGCCTGTCCACACACCTGCCAGCCCACACATCTGTCAGCCCACACACCTGCCTGTCCACACACCTGCCTGTCCACACACCTGCCTGCCTGCACACCTGCCTGTCCGCACACCTGCCTGTCCACACACCTGCCTGCCCGCACACCTGTCTACCTAGACGCCTGCCTGTCCACACACCTGTCTGTCCACACACCTGCCTGTCTGCACACCTGCCTGCCTGCACACCTGTCAGCCCACACACCTGTCAGCCCACACACCTGTCTGTCCACACACCTGCCTGTCCACACACCTTCCTGCCCACACACCTGCCTGTCCACACACCTGCCTGTCTACACACCTGCCTGCCCGCACACCTGTCTACCTAGACGCCTGTCTGTCCACACACCTGCCTGTCCGCACAACTGCCTGCCTACACACCTGTCAGACCACACACCTGCCTGTCAACACACCTGCCTGTCCACACACCTGCCTGCCCACACACCTGCCTGCCCGCACACCTGTCAGCCCACACACCTGCCTGTCCACACACCTGCCTGCCCACACGCCTGTCAGCCACACACCTGCCTGTCCACACACCTGCCTACCCGCACACCTGTCTACCTAGGCGCCTGCCTGTCCACACTCCTGCCTGTCCACACACCTGCCAGTCCACACACCTGTCTACCTAGACGCCTGCCTGTCCACACACCTGCCTGTCCACACACCTGTCCACACACCTGTCTACCTAGACGCCTGCCTGTCCACACACCTGCCTGTCCAGACGCCTGCCTGTCCACACAACTGCCTGTCAACACACCTGCCTGTCCATACACCTGTCTACCTAGACACCTGCCTGCCCACACACCTGTCTACCTAGACACCTGCCTGCCCACACACCTGCCAGTCCACACATCTGTCTATCCACACACCTGCCGATCGACACACCTGCCTGCCCACACACCTGCCTGTCAACACACCTGCCTGTCCATACACCTGTCTACCTAGACACCTGCCTGCCCACACACCTGTCCAAAAACCTGCCTGTCCACACACCTGTCTATCCACACACCTGTCTGTCCACACACCTGCCTGTCGACACACCTGCCTGCCCACACACCTGCCTGTCCACACATCTGCCTGCCCACACACCTGTCTACCTAGACACCTGCCTGCCCACACACCTGCCTGTCCACACACCTGTCTATCCACACACCTGTCTGTCCACACACCTGCCTGTCGACACACCTGCCTGCCCACACATCCGCCTGTCCACACACCTGCCTGCCCACACACCTGTCTACCTAGACACCTGCCTGCCCACACACCTGTCTACCTAGACACCTGCCTGCTAATCCATCTGCCTGCTGACCTCACTGCCTATCCATCCAGCTGCCTGCTCACATACCTGCCTTGCCATCCCCATACCTGCACACTTGCCTGTCAGCCCATTTATCTGCCTGCTCACTTACCTGCCTTGCCATCCCCATACCTGCACACTTGCCTGTCTGCCCATTTATCTGCCTGCTCACTTACCTGCCTTGCCATCCCCATACCTGCACACTTGCCTGTCTGCCCATTTCCGCCTGCTCACTTACCTGCCTTGCCATCCCCATACCTGCACACTTGCCTGTCTGCCCATTTATCCGCCTGCTCACATACCTGCCTTGCCATCCCCATACTGCACACTTGCCTGTCTGCCCATTTATCCGCCTGCTCACATACCTGCCTTGCCATCCCCATACGTGCACACTTGCCTGTCAGCCCATTTATCTGCCTGCTCACTTACCTGCCTTGCCATCCCCATACCTGCACACTTGCCTGTCTGCCCATTTATCCGCCTGCTCATTTACATGCCTGCCTATCCGTCTGTCCAATCACTTACCTGCCTGCCCATTCATCTGCCTGATTACTTACCCAACTGCCCATCCTCCTGCCTACCCATTCACCTGCCCTAGCCTACCCACCTTCTGACTGTCCATCCACCTGTTTGTCTCACTCTCTGCTCCCCACTGACCTTCATGATTATGTATCTGCCTGCCTTCCCATCTGCCTAACCGTTCAACTACCTGCACAACTGTCCTATTACCTGGTCCGCCATACTTCCTGCTTGCCTGTGCACTTGCGTGTCCACCCACCGTCTGTACACCTACCTGCATTAACGTACCTATCTGCCTGTCCACCTACCTACATGAACACCTATCTGCCTGGTCTGCATGCCTGTCCGCCAACCTGCCTGTCCACCTACATGCCTGCTTACACGTACCTCTCGCTTGCCTGCTGGCCAGAGGATCCACTCGCCTGTCCAACTGCCTGTTGGCCTTCCTGATCTGCCCTACTGCTTGCTGTCAGTCTGTCTACCTGCCTGCCCAATTACCTGCCTGCTCGCCCATCTGCCTGCCTCCCACTCCATCCTCCTGCCCAACCATCTGCCTGCCGCTCTCCTCGCCTAGGATCAAACCTGCATACCAACCCGCATGTCAACCTACCTGCCTTTCCATCACCTGCCTGTCCACCCGTCGGCCTGTCTACTCACACGTTGGCCCGTTTGTTCATGTGCCCGCCTACCTGCCTGTCCAACTCTTTGCCTACCTGCATGTATGAACCTCTTGCTGCCAACCAATCTGCCTGCCATCTACCTCAGCCGCTACCAATCACCTACCTACCTACGCACCTATTTGTTTGGCTGTTCAGCATTTGCCATCCCTCGTGTCTGCTTGCACGTCTGTCCGCCCACCCACCCGTCTGTCTGCCTAGCTGTCTGTCCACCGACCTTTGTACTCACTCATTTGTCTGCTTAATTAACTGCTCGCTCACTTTTCAGCCTGCCTTGCTATGTGCTTTCCTGATCATTTGTGTATGAATCTACCTACCTACCTACCTACCTACCTATCTACCTACCTACCTACCTACCTACCCACCCACCCACCCACTGACCTACCTTACTGCTTGCCTGTCTGCCTACCTATCCATCAACCTGCGTACCTACCTTCCTATACATCTACTTCCCTGCTCATTTTCATGCCTACCTATCCATCTGCCTGCCCACTTACCTGAATGCCTATGTATGTGCTTGCCTATCTTTATACACATCTGCCTACCTACTAACCTACCTGTTTACTACCTACCTACCGACACACCTACCTACCCATCTATCTATCTATTCAGTTCAGTTCAGTGGTTTATTTAATGTCTTTTCATCGCCAGATGATATTAGACACATTTATCTATCTATCTATCTATCTATCTATCTATCTATCTATCTACTATCTATCTATATCTATCCACAATCTACATATTTACCTGCTACTTACCTGCCTACCTATCTTCATTCTTACTATCCACCTACCTATCTATCCTCGTAAGTACTTATTTCAGGTTACGCGTGTCTACCAACCTAACTCTACGTCTACCATACTTACCTATCATCTGATCTCTCTACCTACCTACCTTTGTATCTACCTAACTTGGTTCCTATCTACCTAATTACAAACGTGTGTACTTCTCTAACTTCACACCTGCCTACCTACCTCCTCTTCCAACATACTTACCATCCTTCCTACTGGTCCAAAAACATAGCTGACTAACCCCCTCCCCCCCCCTTTTTTTTTTTTAAACCTACCTGCCAATGTTCTTACATGTCTGCTTACTTAAAGGACTTAAAGCAACACGACGTGACAAACTATCTGTATGTTTATAGACCAATACACACACACACACACACACACACACACACACACACACACACACACACACACACACACACACACACATTTACCTTTTTGAGCTAATGTTCGTGCGAGTTCAACTGAACACGACGCGACAAACTGTCAGAGTAGCTAGAGACCAATATATACATATGCCTGTCTACCTTTCTGGAGCCGATGTTTGGGCGAGCTCAACTGAACACGACGCAACAAACTATCTGTGTATCTAGAGACCAATATATACATATACTTGTCTATCTTTTCGGAGCCAATATTTGTGCGAGCTCAACTGAACACGACGCGACAAAATATCTGTGTATCTAGAGACCACTACATGTACCTGTCTACCTTCTTGGAGCAAATATTTGTGCGAGCTCAACTGAACACGACGCGACAAAAATATCTAGAGACCAATATATGCACATACCTGTCCACCTTTTTGAGCTAATATTCGTGCGAGTTCAACTGAACACGACGCGACAAACTATCTGTGTGTCTAGAGACCAACACACACACACACACACACACACACACACACACACACACACACACACACACACACACCACAACACACACACACACACACACACACACACACACACACATATATGTATAATATATATATATATATGTGTGTGTGTGTGTGTGTGTGTGTGTGTGTGGTGTGTGTGTGTTGTGTGTGTGTGTCTATCTTTTTTGAGCCAATATTTGTGCGAGCTCTCCTGCTTACCTACCCATGTTCAAGCTCAGTGAATGTCTCTCCGTTTGTTCTGTATTCCAGTATAATTCTGCCTCCTTTCTTCCACTGTCTTTTATCACCAGAAAGAAACAGCTACATTTGGGGAACTGGGAGGGGTGGGGGAGGCGTATGGGGATGGGGGGGGGGGGGGGCTTGTATTTTTTCTTCTGTTTGCTTCTCTCTCTTTTCTCTCTCTCTCACCACACTCTCACACACACACACACACACCCACACACACACACACACACACACACACACACACGGATGGGAGTGTTGAGTTACAAAACAAACAGTATGAATTTACAATATGCGTATGGTGTCCGTATTCAGCAAGGTTTTCTTTCTGCCTTGCTGCCTTGTACATGTAGGTAGAGGGGAAATAAAGATAAAGGATTGTGGATTGTGTTGTTGGACCTTCATTATTGTTGTTACCTCACTTGTACATATGCCCATGGAATGTATGTTTGGATCTTAACCTTAGGTACCTGGATTGCTTAAAATGCGTACCGCCACTGTTTTTGCCTTTGTCTCGCTCTCTTTCTTTTGTCTGTCTGTCTGTCTGTCTGTCTCTGTCTTTCTCTCTGTCGCTCTGTCTTGTCTGTTTCTCTTGCCGTCTCTGTCTCTCTTTGTGACTCCCCTCCCTCCACCCCATCCCTCCGCCCCTCCCGCCCGCACTCCCCCGCGTACGTCTCGTTCTCTCTTTTTTTGTATCTTTGTTGTTTTGTAACTCAACAGGAGTACTCACGGTTTTGTTCTTTGTCTATTTATGAAAATAAAGATCATTCTGAAGCCTTTTCAACAGCCTGATAGGTCTGCTATTTATCATTCTTGCATATTCAAAGTGATGATCACTTTTGTTGCGTTCTCTCTCTCTCTCTCTCTCTCTCTCTCTCTCTCTCTCACACACACACACACACACACACACACACACACACACACACACACACACACACACACACACACAGACAGAATAGATAGACAGATAGATTTATATATGATGATAAAACCTAGGCCCAGTTGCCAATACTTTCAAGAAAGTGAGTGGAGCAAACGTCAAAATCCTTTGGAGTTACACACACACACACACACACACACACACACACACACACACACACACACATATATATATATATATATATATATATATACATACAAACAAGATTAGAAATCACATTTCCATGTAATGGGAAAGGGAGCATAAGAAGAATTTCTTCTTTTGTGGGTGCTATCATCACTTTTATTGTTCCTTCAAAGGCGAGGTTAGCTGGACCAGCAAACATCAGTGTTTCACTCTGCGAAGAGCTCATGAGGCTTGTTTCTCAATCCTAGATACCTGTGGCGTGAGAAACTCTCATTGAAGCGAAAAACAAACTCTCGAAATCAAACAGATCCTCCTGCATATAGGAACTGTGCCTTTAAAAAAAACAACTAAGAAACAAGAGCACTTGGTGAAGCAGAGTTTAGAATAACATGGTTAACTAAAATCTGTCCACAATCTGAAGGCAGAAATGTAGAAAACGGCCTGTAGGCATGAAAAAAGGCACAAAGATTAACGATCACTCTCAAAATAATCCCAAGTTTAAATGACCGAACACACTGCTCCACAAGCTTGTAGGACTCGCAGGCTGGTGCAGAACATGCAAAAATAGAAATGATGATCAAACGTTGGCCCAAATGTCTGTTAGGTTCAGAAATGGATCCGCACCAGACGACATATATGACTTTTAACAGACAGATATGCGTTTAAGGAAATGGTTGGCACGAAAAAAAATCCTTATCCTGCTGTCATCAGTTATATTGTTGCTCCACTGGGGGGCGGGGGGAGGGGGGGGGGGTCGGCAGGACCAGCAATCCACTGTGTTTCGTTCCGTGAAGAGATCATCAGTCATGCCTCTGGATCCTGGCTTCCTGCGAGGTGAGAAACCGTGTCCTTTACGCAAAAAGGACACTGTAAAAAAAAAATCAAGGAGATCCTCCTGCATATTTGAACAATGTCTCGAAACAAACAAACGACAGTATGTAGAGAAGGGGAAAATAAGAGATTTAAAATGATATAGTTGACTAAGATATTTGAGATCCTCCTGCATATTTGAACACTGTCTCGAAACAAACAAACGACAGTATAATTTATAGAGAAGGGAAAAATAAGAGATTGGAAATAATACAGTTGACTAAGATATTTGAGATCCTCCTGCATATTTGAACACTGTCTCGAAACAAACAAACGACAGTATAATTTATAGAGAAGGGGAAAATAAGAGATTGGAAATAATACAGTTGACTAAGATATTTGAGATCCTCCTGCATATTTGAACACTGTTTCGAAACAAACAAACGACAGTATAATTTATAGAGAAGGGGAAAATAAGAGATTGGAAATAATACAGTTGACTAAGATATTTGAGATCCTCCTGCATATTTGAACACTGTCTCGAAACAAACAAACGACAGTATAATTTATAGAGAAGGGGAAAATAAGAGATTGGAAATAATACAGTTGACTAAGATATTTGAGATCCTCCTGCATATTTGAACAATGTCTCGAAACAAACAAACGACAGTATAATTTATAGAGAAGGGGAAAATAAGAGATTGGAAATAATACAGTTGACTAAGATATTTGAGATCCTCCTGCATATTTGAACAATGTCTCGAAACAAACAAACGACGGCATGTAGAGAAGGGGAAAATAAGAGATTTAAAATAATGTAGTTGACTAAGATATTTCTGAAATCTGAAAGGGCGGATATTCAAAAGACACAGCGTACGTGGACCAATAACTAGTGATACAAATCCACAAAGCAATCCACAACTGTTTCGCTCCTGTCAATGAGCTCGCCAGACTTGTTCCTGGACGATCCTGGTTACCGGCAGGGTGAGCGATCATGTCACTGCAGCGAAAACAAAACACAAAAAAATCCCCCTACAATCTAACAAGCAAGAGCAGGATGAAATGAGCTGGCGAACAATTCCTCTGTCACTATACCCATGACTTTACACAGATTTTTATTAAAAGGGGGATGGGGCGAGAAGGCGGAAAGGAGAGAGAAAAGAAATGGGAGTGAAACAGAGGGTGTTAGTCCGTCTTGAAAACAGAACGATTTATATCTCTTGCCCAGAGGTAAGGAAATGAACTGAATGAAATTGTTAAATCATCATTTAAAGAGTAATACAAATCTTTGAGCCTATGCTTGAAAATCCAGTTAGGGATACAAGATACAATCATCATTTAAAGAGTAATACAAATCTTTGAGCCTATGCTTGAAAATCCAGTTAGGAATACAAGATACAATCATCATTTAAAGAGTAATACAAATCTTTGAGCCTATGCTTGAAAATCCAGTTAGGGATACAAGATACAATCATCATTCAAAGAGTAATATAGATCTTTGAGCCTATGCTTGAAAATCCAGTTAGGGATACAAGATACAATCATCATTCAAAGAGTAATATAGATCTTTGAGCCTATGCTTGAAAATCCAGTTAGGGATACAAGATACAATCATCATTCAAAGAGTAATATAGGTCTTTGAGCCTATGCTTGAGGTACAAGGTACAAGGTACAAGGTAAGTGCAGGGTACAAGGTACAAGGTACAGGGTACTGTTTGATAACCATGCCTATCCATGGGCAGAAGCTGGAGACTGTTCAAGTACCCGGCTGAGATCCATGATTAGCGATGACGGTTCCCAAACACACACCCTGCCAAAGGCAGCAAAGAATATTAATATATATATATATAATTATATATATATATATATATACACACACACACACACAAAGAGAGAGAGAGAGAAAGAGAGAGAGAGAAATAGATATATAGTTATAGATATATTCCTGTCCAGACTGAAGTGCTGACGTCAGCTAAGAATTATCCAGAACAGCATTTGATTGAAGCTCATAAGAGATGTAGTCTCCCACTGATTAACCATACAATAATATGCTGAACATGCAAGTTGTGGAGGGAGAACAAGTGCAGACTTACGAACTTCTCTTTCTTTAAAATCATGACTAAGTGCAGGTTTTAAAAGAAAGCGGGGGAGGGGGAAAACGAAAGGAACTGAAATAGAGGGAATCAGAATGCAGAATCCTTCACTAACCGTGTTAGGGGAACCACCATAGTCCATACTGACAGCGGAACCATTTATATCGCCTGCTCCAAAGCGCCTTTCCTCCTCTGATCTGGACTAATCACCAGGACACAGCTGACTGTGTCGGTCCTCCCTCAGCATCAGAAGGAGATGAATAATTCTGTGAATTCTGTGGTATTTTCATCACCAAGAGCTCAAAGTTAGAATCAGGAGGTACCCCAAGGCAGTCAGTGAAAGGCAGAAAAGTAGAATGAGGAGAAAACGCTGTCAGGAAATAAGTTGCCGAAAAATTGAAATCATAAAGTAGAGTGATAAATGTAGGGGGGAAATGCTTGAGCCAACACTAGGATCTGTTTACGGATACAATGCAGATCAAGAGGTGACAACAATCGGAATGGTCAGTCACATGGTCAGCCCTGTTGTTTCGTCACCCAGGCACTGTCAGTCACAGATTTACTTCGATCTCCTGAGGGATGCCGTCTCTAATTGACCTCACCAAAACCTTCTGAACAAGCAAGTTGCAAACAGTTAAACACACACACACACACGCGCGCGCGCGCGCGCGCGCACGCACGCACGCACGCACGCACGCACGCGCGCGCGCACACACACACACACACACACACACACACACACACACACACACACACGGAAGTGGGGAAAGTAGGTGAGCAAAAGGAAATGGGAAGGAAATAGAGCGCGTGATCTATCTATCTATCTATTTATCTATCTATCTACCTATCAACCTATCTATTCATCTATCTGTATGTATGTGTGTATGTATGCATATATGTAAGTATGTATGATATATATATGTATGTATATGCGTGTTTTATATATATATATATATATATATATATATAATATATATATATGCGTGTGTGTGTGTGTGTGTGTGTGGTGTGTGTGTGTGTGTGTGTGTGTGTGTGTGTGTGTGTGTGTTCGAGCATGTGTGAAACGCCTTCTGATGACGTCGCGTATCGCATTCCCAACCGAAAATTGCACACAACCATGACGGACTAAAGAACAGGCATCAAGAGATCCGAACTCCCTACCCGAAACAGAACAGTTTTGGCCCTGTCCGGTTGGGCCTGTCACACAACAGCGGAGTTAAACTTAGCTGTTCACTGTTTGCGGGTTGAATAAAAAAAAAGTCATCAATGTGCCACTCCGTGCTTTGGGAAAACGCCTATGGGAAAACGCCCACCCGTCTAATAATAATAACACTCTTCAAGACCTGGGTCTCACCATGGGACTGTTTCGCTTTTTGTTGTTACCAATCTGGAGACAGTTTACAAGATCCAGCGAATGGCGTACCTCGACACATCTAGTCACTGAACTGAAGAAAAGAACGAGAAAATCAGAGTTTAAGCTTCCTTGATTCTGATTCAGCACATTCTCTTCTAAAACGAACTGAATCTTTCATTCAAAACATAGTTAATGCTATCTCTAAGGGATAGAGTTAAGATATTTAAATACGGTCCGCCATTATTTTCCTTCCATGTACCAAAATAGTACTGTCCTTTGAGTCGTGCAAGATGAATTGGTATAAATATTCCGGAGAAAAACAAAACCCATAACCTCAAACATATGTAACAAGAAATGTACAGCAAACACATCGTTTCAGACAGGAAAACGACACAAATCCACATACGCAGTTGCTGCTGTGAAAAATAACAGCATCAGGGAAATCCACTTCTAAACTGGGTCAATGGAAGAAGGTCTGGTCTTCAAGGGGGAGGGGGAGGGGGGAAACAGATCCGAAACAAACAGAGGAAACGTGTGTACCGTGCAATTAGCGGCGCAAAAACTAGAAGAGAAAACGGCTCTGCGCCACAGAAGTCGTCTTCGTTAAAAACAACAAGAACAGCTACGACAACAACAACAGCTACGACAACAACAACCAAGAGGAAAAAAAATCCTGAACAACAAAACAAAACGTGCGTCGTAAAAATCCGTGTTTAATCAGGATTGGAGAAAGAGGTACGTTCCCTCTATAGTAACCCTTTCCTGTATGCTACTCTTTACTATAAATATCGTTCAGCCAACATGTACCCCAGCCCAACTCCCCACAGGCAAATTGTTGCTACATGGTACTTTTCACTACGAACTCCCCACAGGCAAATTGTTGCTACATGGTACTTTTCACTACGAACTCCCCACAGGCAAATTGTTGCTACATGGTACTTTTCACTACGAGTGATAGTCAGCCAATGTCCCCATGGTACTTTTCACTACGAGTGATAGTCAGCCAATGTCCCCATGGTACTTTTCACTACGAGTGATAGTCAGCCAATGTCCCCATGGTACTTTTCACTACGAGTGATAGTCAGCCAATGTCCCCATGGTACTTTTCACTACGAGGGACAGTCAGCCAATGTCCCCATCCCCCGCTCCCATCCCACTACTTGCTGTTTTTCACTAAAAGTGTTGTTCACCCAACGCTTCCATCCCCATCCCTCGACACCCCCCACCCCGCTTCCCTCTATTGCTACATGCTACTTTCGATACAGTTATCGTTCAGTTAACTCTCTCCCCCTAAATCCCCACCCCGCTTCCCTCTATTGCTACATGCTACTTTCGATACAGTTATCGTTCAGTTAACTCTCTCCCCCTAAATATATGCTACTTTACATTACAGGAATTGTTCAGTCAACATCCCCCTCATCTCTCCATCCAAATTATATATGCTACTTTTCATTACAGATATTATTCTGTCAATATAACCGTCCCCAAATACATGCTGCTTTTCATTACAGATATTATTCAGTCAATATAACCCTCCCCCAAATACATGCTGCTTTTCATTACAGATATTATTCAGTCAATATAACCCTCCCCCAAATACATGCTGCTTTTCATTACAGGTATTTTTCAGTCAACACCACCCCCACCCCCAAATATATGCTACTTTTCATTACAGATATTATTCAGTCAATAATTATGCCTTCCCCCCCCCTCCCCAAATATATGCTACTTTTCATTACAGATATTACTCATTCAATATCCCCCCCCCCCCCCCCCTCAAATATATGCTACTTCTCATTACAGGTATTATTCAGTCACCCCCCCACCCCAAATATATGCTACTTTTCATTACAGATATTATTCAGTCAATATGCCTTCCCCCCAAATATATGCTACTTTTCATTACAGATATTACTAATTCAATATCCCCCCCCCAAAAAAAAAAAATATGCTTCTTTTCATTACAGATATCATACAGTCAATTACCCCCCCCCCCCCCTCCTTAATGTATGCTACTTTTCATTACAGATATTATTCAGTCAATATGCCTTCCCCCCAAATATATGCTACTTTTCATTACAGATATCATACAGTCAATTCCCCCCCCCCTCCGTAATGTATGCTACTTTTCATTACAGGTATTATTCAGTCAATATCCCCCTCCCCCCAAATATATGCTACTTTTCATTACAGATATTTTCAGTCAACATTCTCCTTCCACCAAATATAGGCTACTTTTCATTATAGGTATTAGTCAATACCTCACCCACCCCCAACCAAATGCTACATTTTTATTACAGGTATTGTTCAGTCAACACCCCCCTCCCCCCAAATATATACTACTTTTAGGAACAGGTATTATTCAGTTAATATTTCCCTCCCCCAAATACGTGCTACTTTTTGTTACAGGTTACTAGTCAGTCAACATCCCCCTCCCCCAAATGTATGCTACTTTTCATTACAGGTATTATTGTGTCAAAATCCCCCCCCCCCCCCCCCCCCCCCATATCTGCTACTTTTCATTACAGATATTATTCAGTCAATAATTATGCCTTCCCCCCCCCTCCCCAAATATTCAGTCGAAATTCCCCCTACCCACCAAACATGTGCCATTTTTCATTACAGATATTCTTCGGTCAATATCCCCCTCCCCCCAAATATATGCTACTTTTCATTACAGGTATTATTCAGTCAATATCCCCCTCCCCCCCAATATATCATACTTTACATTACAGGTATTATTCAGTCAATATCCCCCTCCCCCCAATATATGCTACTTTTCATTACAGGTATTATTCAGTCAGTATCCCCCTCCCCCCCAATATATCATACTTTACATTACAGGTATTATTCGGTCAATATCCCCCTCCCCCAAATATATGCTACTTTTCATTACAGGTATTATTCAGTCAGTATCCCCCTCCCCCCCAATATATCATACTTTACATTACAGGTATTATTCAGTCAATATCCCCCTCCCCCCCCCCCAATATATCATACTTTTCCTTACAGGTATTATTCAGTCAGTATCCCCCTCCCCCAAAATATATCATACTTTTCCTTACAGGTATTATTCAGTCAGTATCCCCCTCCCCCAAAATATATCATACTTTTCCTTACAGGTATTATTCAGTCAGTATCCCCCTCCCCCCAAATATATCATACTTTTCATTACAGGTATTATTCAGTCAATATCCCCCTGCCCCCAAATATATCATACTTTACATTACAGGTATTATTCAGTCAATATCCCCCTCCCCCAAAATTTATCATACTTTCATTACAGGTATTATTCAGTCAATATCCCCCTCCCCCAAAATTTATCATACTTTCATTACAGGTATTATTCAGTCAATATCCCCCTCCCCCAAATATAGGCTACTTTTCATTACAGGTATTATTCAGTCAATATCCCCCTCCCCCCAAATATATCATACTTTACATTACAGGTATTATTCAGTCAGTATCCCCCTCCCCCCAATATATCATACTTTTCATTACAGGTATTATTCTCTCAATATCCCCCTCCCCCAAATATATGCTACTTTTCATTACAGGTATTCGTGACAGGTATTGTTCAGTCAACCCCCCCCCCTCACCAAATATAAGTCACTTTTAATTACAGGTATTGTTCAGTTAACACCCCCTCCCCCTAAATGTATACTATTTTTCATTACAGGCATTATTCAGTCAATATCCCCCCCCCCCCCAATATATGCTAATTTTCATTACCGGTATTTATTACAGGTATCGTTCAATCCACCCCACCCCACCCCTAATATATGTCACTTTTCATTACGGGTATTGTTCAGTCAACACCCACCACCCACCCACCCTCTGCCAAATATGTGCAACTTTTTTTTTTCATGTATTATTACGTCAACATCCCCCGGCCCCCCTCCCCCATTCCAAATACCACATGCACTTTTTATTACAGGTATCGTTCAGCCACCCCCCCCCTCCCCCACTTCCACTTCAGGTTATTTTTCACCATAAGTATCGTTATACAAAACTCTCTCCCCCCCCCCCCCACTTCCACCCCTACATACTTCTTGTCGCTACAGATATCATTCAGCTATCCCCACACCTCTTCCATACCCACCCCCCCTACTCCATGCTACTTCTCACTCAAGATTTCGACCACCCACCCACCCCCTTCCCCCCACCCACCTCCCTTACCTCAGATACCATTTCCTTTACAGATATCGTTCAGCAATCGCACCCTGCCCACCTGATATTGCTACATTTCACTGCAGCTATCTTTCATTCCCCCCCTCCCCCCCAACCCCCACCCTCCTTGCTTACTACGTGTTACTTTTTAAGACATATTGTTCACCCAATAATCCTCAGCCCCCTCCACACCTTAATACAAACTGCATTTCACTGCACATATCGTGTACAGAACACCCCCTTGTCCATTCACCCCTTTTACTACATGTCATTTTGATTCACAGGTATCGTCCTGCATACACCCCTGTCTTCCCTACTAATGCTACTCTACACCACAGGTATAGTTCACACCAACACCCTACTAATGCTACTCTACACCACAGGTATAGTTCACCCCAACACCCTACTAATGCTACTCTACACCACAGGCATAGTTCACCCCACACCCTACTACTGCTACTTTACACCACAGGTATAGTTCACACCAACACCCTACTAATGCTACTCTACACCACAGGTATAGTTCACCCCACACACTACTAATGCTACTCTACACCACAGGTATAGTTCACCCCACACCCTACTAATGCTACTTTACACCACAGGTATAGTTCACCCCACACACTACTAATGCTACTCTACACCACAGGTATAGTTCACCCCACACACTACTAATGCTACTCTACACCACAGGCATAGTTCACTCTAACACCCTACTAATGCTACTCTAAACCACAAGTATAGTTCACCCCACACACTACTAATGCTACTCTACACCACAGGTATAGTTCACCCCACACCCTACTAATGCTACTTTACACCACAGGTATAGTTCACCACACACACTACTAATGCTACTCTACACCACAGGTATAGTTCACCCCACACCCTACTAATGCCATTTTCCACCACAGGTATAGTTCACCCCAACTCCCTAGTAACGCTACTCTAAACCACAGGTATAGTTCACACCACACCCTACTAATGCTACTTTACACCACAGGTATAGATCACTCCACACCCTACTAATGCTACTTTACACCACAGGTATAGTTCACCCCAAACCCTACTAATGCTACTTTACACCACAGGTATAGTTCACTCCACACCCTACTAATGCTACTTTACACCACAGGTATAGTTCACCCCACACCCTACTAATGCTACTTTACACCACAGGTATAGTTCACTCCACACACTAATAATGCTACTTTACACCACAAGTATTCTTCACCCCAACACCCTACTAATGCTGCTTGACACTACAGGTATTCTTCACCCCACACCCTACTAATGCTACTTTACACCACAGGTATAGTTCACCCCACACCCTGATAATGCTACTTTACACCACAGGTATAGTTCACCCCACACCCTACTAATGCTACTTTACACTAGAGGTATAGTTCATCCCACACACTACTAATGCTACTTTACACTACAGGTATTCTTCACTCCACACCCTACTAATGGTACTTTACACTACAGGCATTCTTCACAACACACCCTACTAATGCTACTTTAAACCACAGGTATAGTTCACCCCACACCCTACTAATGCTACTTTACACTACAGGTATTCTTCACCCCACGTCCTATTAATGCTAATTTACACCATAGGTATAGTTCACCCCAACACCCTACCAATGCTACTTTACACCACATGTCTAGTTCACTTCACACCCTACTAATGCTACTTTACACCACAGGTATAGTTCACCCCAACACCCTACTAATGCTACTTGACACTACAGGTATTTTTCACCCCAACACCCTACTAATGGTACTTGACACTACAGGTACTCTTCACCCCTTGTCCTACTAATGCTACTTTACACCACAGGTATTCTTCACCCCAACACCCTACTAATGCTACTTCACACTACTGGTATTCTTCACCTCACACCCTGCTCATGCTACTTTACACTACAGGTATAGTTCACCCCAACACCCTACTAATGCTACTTTACACCACAGGTATAGTTCACCCCAACACCCAACTAATGCTACTTTACACCACAGGTATAGTTCACCCCACACCCTACTAATGCAACTTTACACCACAGGTATAGTTCACCCCAACACCCTACTAATGCTACTTTACACCACAGGTATAGTTCACCCCACACCCTACTAATGGTACTTTACACTACAGGTATTCTTCACCCCACACCCTACTAACGCTACTTCACACCTCAGGTATAGTTCACCCATACCTACTAATGCTACTTTACACCACGGGTATACTTCACACCACACACATACTAATGCTACTTTATACCACAGGTATGGTTCACCCAAACACCCTACTAATGCTGCTTGACATACAGGTATTCTTCACCCACCCCTACTAATGCTATTTTACACTACAGGTATTCTTCACACCACACCCTACTAATGCTACTTTACACCACAAGTGTTGTTCACCCCACACCCTGCTAAAGCTACTTTACACCACAGGTATAGTTCACCCCACACCCTACTAATGCTACTTTACACTACAGGTATTCTTCACCCCAACACCCTACTAATGCTACTTTACACTACAGGTATTCTTCACCCTACGTCCTACTAATGCTACTTTACCCCACAGGTATTCTTCACCCCACAACACCCTACTATTGCTTTTTTACACCACAGGTATACTTCACCGCACACCCTGCTCATGCTACTTTATACCACAGGTATAGTTCACCCAAACACCGTGCTAATGCTACTTTACACCACAGGTATAGTTCACCCAACACCCTACTAATGCTACTTTACACCACAGGTATAGTTCACCCAACACCTGCTAATGCTACTTTACACCACAGGTATAGTTCACCCAACACCCTACTAATGCTACTTTACACCACAGGTATACTTCACCCCACACCCTACTAATGCTATTTGACACAATAGGTATAGTTCACCCCACACCCTACTAATGCTACTTTACACCATAGGTATAGTTCGCCCACACCCTGCTAATGCTACTTTACACCACAGGTATAGTTCACCCCACACCCTACTAATGCTACTTTACACCACAGGTATAGTTCACCCCAACACCCAACTGATGCTACTTTACACCACAGGTATAGTTCACCCCACACCCTATTAATGCTACTTTACACTACAGGTATTCTTCACCCCACACCCTACTAACGCTACTTTACACCACAGGTATAGTTCACCCACACCCTACTAATGCTACTTTGCACCACAAGTATAGTTCACCCCACACCCTACTAATGCTACTTTATACCACAGGTATTGTTCACCCCAACACCCTACTAATGCTGCTTGACACTACAGGTATTCTTCACCCCACACCCTACTAGTGCTACTTTACACTACAGGTATACTTCACCCCACACCGTACTAATGCTACCTTATACTACAGGTTACTTCACCCCATACCCTACCAATGCTACTTTACACCACAGGTATAGTTCACCCCACACCCTACCAATGCTACTTTACACCACAGGTGTTGTTCACCCCACACCCTACTAATGCTACTTTACACCACAGGTATAGTTCACCCCAACACCCAACTGATGCTACTTTACACCACAGGTATAGTTCACCCCACACCCTACTAATGCTACTTTACACTACAGGTATTCTTCACCCCACGTCCTATTAATGCTAATTTACACCACAGGTATAGTTCACCCCAACACCTACTAATGCTACTTTACACCACATGTATAGTTCACTCCACACCCTACTAATGCTACTTTACACCACAGGTATAGTTCACCCCCAACACCCTACTAATGCTACTTGACACTACAGGTATTCTTCACCCAACACCCTACTAATGCTACTTGACACTACAGGTATTCTTCACCCCAACACCTACTAATGCTACTTGACACTACAGGTACTCTTCACCCCACGTCCTACTAATGCTACTTTACACCACAGGTATTCTTCACCCACACCCTACTAATGCTACTTGACACTACAGGTATTCTTCACCCAACACCCTGCTCATGCTACTTTACACCACAGGTATAGTTCACCCCAACACCCACTAATGCTACTTTACACCACAGGTATAGTTCACCCCAACACCCAACTAATGCTACTTTACACCACAGGTATAGTTCACCCCACACCTACTAATGCAACTTTAACCACAGGTATAGTTCACCCCAACACCCTACTAATGCTACTTTACACCACAGGTATAGTTCACCACCACTACACCTACTTCACACCTCAGGTATAGTTCACCCCAATACCCTACTAATGCTACTTTACACCACAGGTATACTTCACACCACACACTACTAATGCTACTTTATACCACAGGTATGTTCACCCAAACACCCTACTAATGCTCTTTGACACTACAGGTATTCTTCACCCACACCCTACTAATGCTATTTTACACTACAGGTATTCTTCACACCCACCCTACTAATGCTACTTTACACCACAAGGTTGTTCACCCCACACCCTGCTAAAGCTACTTTACACCACAGGTATAGTTCACCCCACACCCTACTAATGCTACTTTACACTACAGTATTCTTCACCCCAACACCCTACTAATGCTACTTTACACTACAGGTATTCTTCACCCTACGTCCTACTAATGCTACTTTACCCCACAGGTATTCTTCACCCCAACACCCTACTATTGCTTTTTTACACCACAGGTATACTTCACCGCACACCCTGCTCATGCTACTTTATACCACAGGTATAGTTCACCCAAACACCGTGCTAATGCTACTTTACACCACAGGTATAGTTCACCCAACACCCTACTAATGCTACTTTACACCACAGTATAGTTCACCCAACACCCTGCTAATGCTACTTTACACCACAGGTATAGTTCACCCAACACCCTACTAATGCTACTTTACACCACAGGTATACTTCACCCACACCCTACTAATGCTATTTGACACAATAGGTATAGTTCACCCCACACCCTACTAATGCTACTTTACACCATAGGTATAGTTCGCCCAACACCCTGCTAATGCTACTTTACACCACAGGTATAGTTCACCCCACACCCTACTAATGCTACTTTACACCACAGGTATAGTTCACCCCAACACCCAACTGATGCTACTTTACACCACAGGTATAGTTCACCCCACACCCTATTAATGCTACTTTACACTACAGGTATTCTTCACCACACACCCTACTAACGCTACTTTAACACCACAGGTATAGTTTCACCCCCACACCCTACTAATGCTACTTTGCACCACAAGTATAGTTCACCCCACACCCTACTAATGCTACTTTATACACAGGTATTGTTCACCCCAACACCCTACTAATGCTGCTTGACACTACAGGTAATTCTTCACCCCACACCCTACTAGTGCTACTTTACACTACAGGTATACTTCACCCCACACCGTACTAATGCTACCTTATACTACAGGTTCACTTCACCCCATACCCTACCAATGCTACTTTACACCACAGGTATAGTTCACCCCACACCCTACCAATGCTACTTTACACCACAGGTGTTGTTCACCCCACACCCTACTAATGCTACTTTACACCACAGGTATAGTTCACCCCAACACCCAACTGATGCTACTTTACACCACAGGTATAGTTCACCCCACACCCTACTAATGCTACTTTACACTACAGGTATTCTTCACCCCACGTCCTATTAATGCTAATTTACACCACAGGTATAGTTCACCCCAACACCCTACTAATGCTACTTTACACCACATGTATAGTTCACTCCACACCCTACTAATGCTACTTTACACCACAGGTATAGTTCACCCCCAACACCCTACTAATGCTACTTGACACTACAGGTATTCTTCACCCCAACACCCTACTAATGCTACTTGACACTACAGGTATTCTTCACCCCAACACCCTACTAATGCTACTTGACACTACAGGTACTCTTCACCCCACGTCCTACTAATGCTACTTTACACCACAGGTATTCTTCACCCCAACACCCTACTAATGCTACTTGACACTACAGGTATTCTTCACCTCACACCCTGCTCATGCTACTTTACACCACAGGTATAGTTCACCCCAACAACCCCTACTAATGCTACTTTACACCACAGGTATAGTTCACCCCAACACCCAACTAATGCTACTTTACACCACAGGTATAGTTCACCCCACACCTTACTAATGCAACTTTACACCACAGGTATAGTTCACCCCAACACCCTACTAATGCTACTTTACACCACAGGTATAGTTCACCCCACACCCTACTAATGGTACTTTACACTACAGGTATTCTTCACCCCACACCCTACTAACGCTACTTCACACCTCAGGTATAGTTCACCCCATACCCTACTAATGCTACTTTACACCACAGGTATACTTCACCCCACACCCTACTAATGCTACTTTACACTACAGGTATTTTTCACCCCACACACTACTTATGCTATTTTACACCAGAGATGTTGTTCACCCCACACTCTACTGATGCTACTATACACCACAGGTAGTGTTCAGCCCAACACCTCTCTCATGCTACTTGACACCACGCGTATTGTTCATCCAACACCCAACAAGACTACTTGACACCACAGGTATATTGTTCAGTATACACCCCGGCCCCCACCCCCTTACTACATACTACGTTACACCACAGGTATCGTTCAGATTACATCCCCCACCCCCTTACTACATACTACGTTACACCACAGGTATCGTTCAGATTACATCCCCTACCCCCTTACTACATACTACGTTACACCACAGGTATCGTTCAGATTACATCCCCCACCCCCTTACTACATACTACGTTACACCACAGGTATCGTTCAGATTACATCCCCTACCCCCTTACTACATACTACGTTACACCACAGGTATCGTTCAGATTACATCCCCCACCCCCTTACTACATACTTCTTCACACCACAGGTATCGCTCAGCAAACACCCCCACCCCACCCCTTACTATATACAACTTTACACCACAGGTAATGTTCAGCATACATGTCCCACCCCCTTACTACATACTACTTTACACCACAGGTATCGTTCAGCTTACAACCCCGACCCCTTACTACATACTACGTTACACCACAGGTATCGTTCAGATTACATCCCCCACCCCCTTACTACATACTTCTTCACACCACAGGTATCGCTCAGCACACCCCCTCACCCCGCCCCTTACTATATACAACTTTACACCACAGGTAATGTTCAGCATACACGTCCCACCCCCTTACTACATACTACTTTACACCACAGGTATCGTTCAGCTTACAACCCCGACCCCCTTACTACATACTACTTTACACCACAGGTATTGTTCATCATACAACCCCGACCCCCTTACTACATACTACTTTACACCACAGGTATCGTTCATCATACAACCCCGACCCCCTTACTACATACTACTTTACACCACAGGTATCGTTCAGCTTACAACCCCGACCCCCTTACTACATACTACTTTACACCACAGGTATCGTTCAGCTTACAACCCCGACCCCCTTACTACATACTACTTTACACCACAGGTATCGTTCAGCTTACAACCCCGACCCCCTTACTACATACTACTTTACACCACAGGTATCGTTCAGCTTACAACCCCGACCCCCTTACTACATACTACTTTACACCACAGGTATCGTTCAGCTTACACACCCGACCCCCTTACTACTTACTACTTTCACACACAGGTATCGTTCAGCTTACAACCCCGACCCCCTTACTACATACTACTTTACACCACAGGTATCGTTCAGCTTACAACCCCGACCCCCTTACTACATACTACTTTACACCACAGGTATCGTTCAGCTTACAACCCCGACCCCCTTACTACATACTACTTTACACCACAGGTATCGTTCAGCTTACAACCCCGACCCCCTTACTACATACTACTTTACACCACAGGTATGTTCATCATACAACCCCGACCCCCTTACTACATACTACTTTACACCACAGGTATCGTTCATCATTACAACCCCGACCCCCTTACTACATACTACTTTACACCACAGGTATCGTTCAGCTTACAACCCCGACCCCCTTACTACATACTACTTTACACCACAGGTATCGTTCAGCTTACAACCCCGACCCCCTTACTACATACTACTTTACACCACAGGTATTGTTCAGCTTACAACCCCGACCCCCTTACTACATACTACTTTACACCACAGGTATCGTTCATCATACAACCCCGACCCCCTTACTACATACTACTTTACACCACAGGTATCGTTCAGCTTACAACCCCGACCCCCTTACTACATACTACTTTACACCACAGGTATCGTTCAGCTTACAACCCCGACCCCCTTACTACATACTACTTTACACCACAGGTATCGTTCAGCTTACAACCCCGACCCCCTTACTACATACTACTTTACACCACAGGTATCGTTCAGCTTACAACCCCGACCCCCTTACTACATACTACTTTACACCACAGGTATCGTTCAGCTACAACCCCGACCCCCTTACTACATACTACTTTACACCACAGGTATCGTTCAGCTACAACCCCGACCCCCTTACTACTACTACTTTACACCACAGGTATCGTTCAGCTTACAACCCCGACCCCCTTACTACATACTACTTTACACCACAGGTATCGTTCAGCTTACAACCCCGACCCCCTTACTACATACTACTTTACACCACAGGTATCGTTCAGCTTACAACCCCGACCCCCTTACTACATACTACTTTACACCACAGGTATCGTTCAGCTTACAACCCCGACCCCCTTACTACATACTACTTTACACCACAGGTATCGTTCATCATTACAACCCCGACCCCCTTACTACATACTACTTTACACCACAGGTATCGTTCATCATACAACCCCGACCCCCTTACTACATACTACTTTACACCACAGGTATCGTTCATCATACAACCCCGACCCCCTTACTACATACTACTTTACACCACAGGTATCGTTCAGCTTACAACCCCGACCCCCTTACTACATACTACTTTACACCACAGGTATCGTTCAGCTACAACCCCGACCCCCTTACTACATACTACTTTACACCACAGGTATCGTTCATCATACAACCCCGACCCCCTTACTACATACTACTTTACACCACAGGTATCGTTCATCATACAACCCCGACCCCCTTACTACATACTACTTTACACCACAGGTATCGTTCATCATACAACCCCGACCCCTTACTACATACTACTTTACACCACAGGTATCGTTCATCATACAACCCCGACCCCCTTACTACATACTACTTTACACCACAGGTATCGTTCATCATACAACCCCGACCCCCTTACTACATACTACTTTACACCACAGGTATCGTTCATCATACAACCCCGACCCCCTTACTACATACTACTTTACACCACAGGTATCGTTCATCATACAACCCCGACCCCTTACTACATACTACTTTACACCACAGGTATCGTTCATCATACAACCCCGACCCCCTTACTACATACTACTTTACACCACAGGTATCGTTCAGCTTACAACCCCGACCCCCTTACTACATACTGCTTTACACCACAGGTATCGTTCATCATACAACCCCGACCCCCTTACTACATACTGCTTTACACCACAGGTATCGTTCATCATACAACCCCGACCCCCTTACTACATACTACTTTACACCACAGGTATCGTTCATCATACAACCCCGACCCCCTTACTACATACTACTTTACACCCACAGGTATCGTTCATCATACAACCCCGACCCCCTTACTACATACTACTTTACACCACAGGTATCGTTCAGCTTACAACCCCGACCCCCTTACTACATACTGCTTTACACCACAGGTATCGTTCATCATACAACCCCGACCCCCTTACTACATACTGCTTTACACCACAGGTATCGTTCATCATACAACCCCGACCCCCTTACCTACAGGTATTTTCAGCATACCCCCCTCCACTACATACTACTTGACACCACAAGTATTGTTCAGTATACACCCCCACCCCTTACTACATACTGCTTTACATCACAGGTATTGTTTAGCATGCATCCTCCAACCCCTTATTACATACTACTTTACACCACAGGTATTGTTCAGTATACATACCCCACCCCTTACTACATACTACTTGACACCACAAGTATGTTCATATACATCCCCCACCCCTTACTACATACTCTTGACACCACAGTATTGTTCAGTATACATCCCCCACCCCTTACTACATACATCTTGACACCACAAGTATCGTTCAGTATACATCCCCACCCCTTACTACATACTACTTTGACACCACAGGTATGTTCAGTATACATCCCCCACCCCTTACTACATACTGCTTTACATCACAGGTATTGTTTAGCATGCATCCTCCAACCCCTTATTACATACTACTTTACACCACAGGTATTGTTCATTATAAACCCCCCCCCTCCCCTTACTACATACTACTTACATTACAGTTTTTTGTTAGCTATACATCCCCCCCCCGACTACATACTACTTTACACCACAGGTATTATTGCGCATCTACACCCCCTACCTTACATATATACTTTACACCACAGGTATTGTTCAGTATACATCCCCCCACCTTACTACATACTACTTTACACCACAGGTATTGTTCAGTATACATCCTCCACCCCTTACTACATATCTCTTTGACATTACAGGTATTGTTCAGCATACATCCTACACCCATTACTATATACAACTTTACACCACAGGTATTGTTCAGTACACATCCCCCCACCTTTCTACATATACTTTACACACATGTATATTTAGCTATACATCCTCCAACCTCCTTACTACAACTACTTAACGCTACAGGTATTGTTCATATCACCCCGCGCACCTTATACGTATATTTCACACCACGAGTATTATTATCAGCATACATCCCACACCCTTATACATACAACTTTACACCGCAGGTATCTTTTACATAATCGCCACCCGCCTTACTACACACACAATTTTACACAACACGGTAATAGTTTCACACATTTTATCACCCCACCCTCTTACTACATACGTCTTTACTACCAAGGTATTGTTAATCATACACCCCCCACCCCTTACTACATACTTACTTTACATTACAGGTATTGTTTCATATACATCCCACCACCCCCTTACTATATACTACTTTACACACATGGTATTGTTCAGTATACCCCTCCCCGGACCTATAATTTCTACTTTACACCACAGTACGTTCATATTTAGCTCCCCCAACCCCTTACTACAACTACTTAACCCCACCGGTATTGTTCCGATACACCCCCCCACCCCTTACTACTACTACTTTACACCACAGGTATTGTTCAACATACCTCCCTCACTCCCTTACTACATACTACTTTACACCACAGGTATTGTTTATATACATCCCACCCACCCCATCTACATACTACTTTCACCCCTGTATTGTTTTCAAGATACCTCCCCCACCCCCTTACTACTACTACTCTTACACCACAGGTATTGTTCAGCTATACCTCCCCCACCCCCTTACTACATACTACTTTACACACAGGTATTGTTCAGATATATCCCCCACCCCACTACTAATTACTACTTTACACCACAGGTATCGTTCAGCTATACTCCCCCACTCCCTTACTACATCTACTTTACACCACAGGTATTGTTCAGCATACACCCCCATCCCCCTTACTACATACTACTTTACACCACAGGTATTGTTCACATACCCTCAGGCATTTCAGCATACCTCCCAACCCTACTACATACTAAGTTTACACCCACAGTATGTTCACATACACAACCAGGCATTGTTCAGCATACCTCCCCCCACCCCCTTACTACGTACTAATTACACCACAGGTATTGTTCAGCATACACACAACAGGCATTGTTCAGCATACTCCCCCACCCCCTTACTACATACTAATTTACACCACAGGTATTGTTCAGCCACCACACAAACAGGCATTGTTCAGCATACCTCCCCCCCCCCTTACTACGTACTACGTTACACCACAGGTATTGTTCAGCATACACAACAGGCATTGTTCAGCATACCTCCCCCACCCCCTTACTACATACTACTATTACACCACAGGTATTGTTCAGCATACACAACAGGCATTGTTCAGCATACCTCCCCCCCCCCTTATTAACAGTATTTAGCAACACACAGGCATTGTTGAGCATACTCCCCCCCCCCTTAAACATACTAATACTACGTTTACAACCACAGGCATTGTTCAGCATACCTCCCCCACCCCCTTACTACATACTACTTTACACCACAGGTATTGTTCAGCATACCACCTCCACCTCCCCCCCCCTTACTACATCTACTTTACACCACAGGTATTGTTCAGCATACACAACAGGCATTGTTCAGCATACCTCCCCCCCCCCTTACTACATACTACTTTACACCACAGGTATTGTTCAGCATACTCCCCCCCCCCTTACTACATACTACTTTACACCACAGGTATTGTTCAGCATACCTCCCCCACCCCCTTACTACATACTACTTTACACCACAGGTATTGTTCAGCATACCTCCCCCACTCCCTTACTACATACTACTTTACACCACAGGTATTGTTCAGCATACCTCCCCCACCCCCCTTACTACATACTACTTTACACCACAGGTATTGTTCAGCATACCTCCCCCCCCCCCTTACTACATACTACTTTACACCACAGGTATTGTTCAGCATACCTCCCCCACCCCCCTTACTACATACTACTTTACACCACAGGTATTGTTCAGCATTCCTCCCCCACCCCCTTACTACATACTACTTTACACCACAGGTATTGTTCAGCATACCTCCCCCACCCCCCTTACTACATACTACTTTACACCACAGGTATTGTTCAGCATACACAACAGGCATTGTTCAGCATACCTCCCCCCCTTACTACATACTACTTTACACCACAGGTATTGTTCATCATACCTCCCCCACCCCCCTTACTACATACTACTTTACACCACAGGTATTGTTCAGCATACACCACAGGCATTGTTCAGCATACATCCCCCACCCCCCTTACTACATGCTACTTTACACCACAGGTATTGTTCAACATACATCCCCCACCCCCTTACTACATACTACTTAACACCACAGGTATTGTTCATTATACATCCCCAACCCCTTACTACTTTACACCACAGATATTGTTCAGCATACATCACCCAACCCCTTACTACTTTACACCACAGGTACTGATCATTATACACCCTCACCCCATATTACATGCTGCTTTACACCACAGGTATTGATCATTATACACACTCACCCCATATTACATGCTGCTTTACACCACAGGTATCGTTCATTATACACCCTCACCGCATATTACATGCTGCTTTACACCACAGTTATTGTTCATTAAACACCCTCACACTATATTACATGCTGCTTTACAGCACAGGTATTGCACCACAAGTATGTTTATTAAACACCTTCACCCCATTATTACATGCTGCTTTACACCACAGGTATCGTTCATTGTACACCCTCTCCCCATATCACATGCTGCTTTACACCACAGGTATTACACGACAGGTATCGTTCATAACCTTCACCCCCATATTACATGCTGCTTTACACCACAGGTATTACACCACAGGTATCGTTCATGATAACCTTCACCCCCATATTACATGCTGCTTTACACCACAGGTATTACACCACAGGTATCGTTCATGATAACCTTCACCCCCATATTACATGCTGCTTTACACCACAGGTATTACACGATAGGTATCGTTCATGATAACCCTCACCCCCATATTACATGCTGCTTTACACCACAGGTATTACACCACAGGTATCGTTCATTATACACCCTCACCCCCATATTACATGCTACTTTACACCACAGGTATTACACCACAGGTATCGTTCATGATAACCCTCACCCCCATATTACATGCTACTTTACACCACAGGTGTCGTTCATTATACACCCTCACCCCATATTACATGCTACTTTACACCACAGGTGTCGTTCATTATACACCCTCACCCCCATATTACATGCTGCTTTACACCACATGTGTCGTTCATTATACACCCTCACCCCCATATTACATGCTGCTTTACACCACAGTCATCGTTCATTATACACCCTCACCCCCATATTACATGCTGCTTTACACCACAGGTGTCGTTCATTATAGCCCTCACCCCCATATTACATGCTGCTTTACACCACAGGTATCGTTCAGCCTACACCCTCTCCCTTCCCTCAACAGCTTGGGTTTATGGTCTTATTTTCTTTATTTATGCTTCTGCACGCTGAACGCTTGCAGTGGAGACAGGCGCCGCTTTTAATGGTCAGTTCAGTTCAGTGTTTTATCTAATGTCTTTTTTTTTTATCGCCAGATGATATTAGACGCTTGTTTGAAAAAAAAAAAAAGAAAAGACCTTCACACTCAGCTTATTTAGTACTTTCAAACCCACGTCTGATATATGCATATTTACATAAGTGAAGTAGCCTAGTGGTACAAGTTGTTGATCGTTATTAAAAATTTTGCAACCTGTGACTGCGAAATGACCATGGCAATTTCAGCAACATATGAACCATATAAGACAGTATTGACATTATCCAACTCAATAACTTTCTCCATTGATGGTCAGAGAATAAACCTCCATGACAAAGAATTCAGGCATTAACCAGCCGCCGTGGCGAAGTGGTTAGCGTCACGGACTCCCGGCTGGGAGGTCGTGGGTTCGAATCCCATCAGAGTCATGTGGGTTTTTTCTGCCCCGACCGGCTCCTACCTAGAGTTGAGTTTGCTACGGACTCAATTGGGAAGACTGGGACCACACAGTCGAGTTTCATCCACTTAATGGATGCGTTTCTGAGAGTGTTGCTCAAATTTCCTGACCAACACTGCAGGTGCCTGTATCTCTCGGGCCTGGTTGACGCCGGGATATATTATGAAAGGAAGCGTAGAGTACAGCCCTGTCATGTAGTCTCAGACCGAAATGGAAATCCGTAGCATCATCTTAATCATCCTCATTCTCATCGGATCAGCATTTTAAAAAAAAGTCTCAAATTCTGTGGCCCTTCATGCCCTGCTCTCATGGTGACCTCAATTTCGATGTCCTCTCCACCTCTGTGGTCTTAGTTTGGTTCCGTCGGGGTCACCGGTATCGGCGAGTCCATGGGGGCTGTCGTTGAGCAGACGTGGTGGCGCCCTCCGGAGGGAGAG
>CM065737.1:60173457-60180957 GCA_033310375.1 Conus canariensis
ACACTGTCAGAGACGCTTCCATTAATTGGATGAAACTCGGTTGTGTGGTCCCAGTCTTCCCAAACTGAGCCCGTAGCAAACTCAACTCTGGGTAGGAGCCGGGGTCGGGACAGAAGAATCCCACATGGCTTCTGATGGGAATCGAATCCACGACCTCCCAGCCGGGAGTCCGCGACGCTAACCACTTCGCCACAGCGGCTGCTCAAGCCATTACATTTTGGTGCGGTCCCCGGATGACAGGGCGGATCCACGATCCATGGAGGCTTGCTGAAGTCTACGCTCTCCCTTGTGTCATTCACGTTTTTGATGTAATGCTAAACGAACGGACACTAGAATCACCGTTATTGAGCAATGTTCAACACTCCATTGTTAAACGACACACCCACACCCACACATACACGCGTGCGCGCGCACGCGCGTGCAGATGCGTGCGTTGCAGCAGCATCCGCACACAAGCCCACAGATAATAAACACGCATACACATGCACATGCGTACACGCACACAAACGCGCGCGCGCGCGCGCTCACATACACACATACACACATACACACGCGCGCGCGCGCATACGCGCACACGCATACTCACACGCACACGCATGCACACACACACACACACACACACACACACACACACACACACACAATGCACAAACACACAAGCACAGACACACAGACACACACACACGCACGCACGCACGCACGCATGCACAAACACATGGACCCGGGCTTACACACCCGTGCACACACATATATCCACGTATACGTGTATACTAACCACACACACATAACATGATAATAATGGCGCAATGTTAGGTAGGCCAGCGCATTGGGCTAACGCGTAGGTCAGAGATCTGCTAAGCCGTAGCCATAAGACCCTCTTCTTAACTTCTCTCATCTTAGTCATTAATCCAGTTATCCATCAGCTTTAAATCAGTGTGGTCTCGATACTTGGCTGATGTGGTGTAGCGTATATGGACTAGTTGGCACCCAGTGACACCTTGATGAAACTGAAACTAAGCCATGTTCAGATTCCAATGTTACATGTTTATCGTTTGTGCCAGTCTGGCTTTCGTCTGAACGGCTAGCTTACATCTGTTTTAAGCGGTGAAAAAGAAAAGAAGAAAAAGAAAACGATTCTGATGTCCTTTCGAACATAATAAGAATAGGTCGCAAACCAAACACTGAATCTGAGTCGACAGAAAGTTTTATCAGAAGAAAGGCTGATGTTCAATGAGAAGAAAACTCGGGGAAAAAAGAAAGCAAAGAAAAAAAGACGACGTAAAGGCACTTTGAATAGTTTGACCTGTCACTGTTGTTCCAGACTATTATGTGTCTAGGTTATGGCAACCGTAACTCTGGAACACTTCAACCAGGAAATGACACTGATTTGAAGAATAAATAAATAAATAAAAGAAGAAGACACAGCATCGTCAACAACAAGACCAACAGCGTCCAAAATGTCCACATGTCCGTGTAGAGATATGTTCGCTTTTGGAAAAAGTCGCTGAAAAACAATATTTTTGGGAGTCTGGAGGTGGGGGGCGGGGGGGGGGGGGTGCGGTGTGTGAAGCAGACCAAAGTAGAAACAGACACGGAATACTATGTTTTTGTTGTGAAGTTTTGGAGAAGTTTTCCCAGACTGCCGTAGCTCTTGAGAGAAAAGAGAAATTGCTAACGTTCCTTACCTGGTGTAATATTAAGAAACGCGCAAATGCACTCACTCGCTCTCTCTCACACACGCACGCACCGAGTGGACACACATATACGCAATCTCTCTCTCTCTCTCTCTCTCTCCTCTCTCTCTCTCTCTCTCTCTCTCTCTCTCTCTCTCTCTCTCTCTCTCTCTCTTCTCTCTGTCCCCGCCGCTCACACACACACACACACACACACACACACACACACACACACACACACCACACAAACACACACACACACACACACACACACACACACACACACACACACACACACACACACACACACACGTTCACATCGATATACCCACTCACATGATCACATCCACACAACCATGGGCGCTGCTATGGCCTGTTCACATGCACGCGCTCTTTCTAACACCCACGAGTCCCCCCAGGTTCACACATCCACTAGCATTACACATCGAGATACGAACTCACTACCACACAACACCCCCCCCCCCCCCGAAACATCCACGTGCCCACTGCTACTCACACAACCCACTCACATTCAGGCATCTACTCACACTGTCATTCACATCAGCTCGCATCCACACATCTATGCTCCCTCCACCAGCAAAGCCACCACCCACACTGATTCACTGCATCACTCTAGCATCGGATAATCTCTCACTCCCGTTCATTTGCTCACTTTACCATCCATAAACCCACTCGCATCGATACATACTCTAACCGACTCACCCACTGATATCTAAACATCAGTTCGCATTCACTTATCATCCCATATTCAGAGTTTACGTTTCGTAACTTTCACATTCTCGCCCGCATGTATTCACCCAGAGAGTTCACCCTATGTTCACCCTATGTTCACCCTATGTTCACCCCATGTTCACCCCATGTTCACCCTATGTTCACCCTATGTTCACCCTATGTTCACCCTATGTTCACCCCATGTTCACCCCATGTTCACCCTATGTTCACCCCATGTTCACCCTATGTTCACCCCATGTTCACCCTATGTTCACCCCATGTTCACCCCATGTTCACCCTATGTTCACCCTATGTTCACCCTATGTTCACCCTATGTTCACCCGCTTACATCTACACGTTTAGTTCATCGTCGCTGGTCTGCTTATGCATGTTCACGCTTTCGAGTCCACTCCACGTGTTCACCGATTCATGTTTCCGCACGTGTTTACTCACTCATATTTACACACACACACACACACACACACACACACACACACACACACACACACACACACACACACACACACACGTTTAGCCGCTCACATAACCCGCATGCTCACCCACTAACATCTTCTTGCGTGATCACCCCACTACACGTTCCCCCACTGTCTCATCGTTCACTTCTGTCCTCATGTTCACTCCTTCTCTCATCCACGTGTTCACCCATTCATACACCCCACAATGTTGGTCCAATCATATCTCCCCCCCCCCCCCCCCCCAAATTCACCCCATTCGCAGTTACCCACATTTCACCCCATTCACGTCACCCACAAGTTCGCTCACACCTCTCCCCATTTTCACCCACTCACGTCTGCCCCCATGTTCAGGCATTCACATCCATCCAGTGTTCACCTACTCACGTGATGCACAAGTTCACCCACTCACATCACCCACATGCTTTACCTACACACGTCTATTCCGTATGTTTCATATACTCTCGTCGATCACATGTTCACCCACTCACATCACTCACATGTTTACCCATCACTCTTACATCAACCCATGTGTTCACACTCTGACATCTACCCATGTGTTCACACTCTTACACCTACCCATGTGTTCACACTCTGACATCTACCCATGTGTTCACACTCTTACATCTACCCTGCGTTCACATTCTTACATCTACCCTGTGTTCACACTCTGACATCTACCCATGTGTTCACACTCTTACATCTACCCATGTGTTCACACTCTTACATCTACCCTGTGTTCACACTCTGACATCTACCCTGTGTTCACACTCTGACATCTACCTTGTGTTCACACTGTTACATCTACCCATGTGTTCACACTCTGACATCCACCTTGTGTTCACACTCTGACATCTACCCATGTGTTCACACTCTTACATCTACCCATGTGTTCACACTCTGACATAACCCATGTGTTTACACTCTGATATCAACCCATGTGTTCACACTCTCACATCTACCTGTGTTTCACACTCTGACATCTACCCGTGTGTTCACACTCTGACATCTACCCGTGTGTTCACACTCTGACATCTGCCCATGTGTTCACACTCTGACTTCTGCCCATGTGTTCACACTCTGACATCTACCCGTGTGTTTACACTCTGACATTTACCGTGTGTTCACACTCTGACATCTACCCATGAGTTCACACTCTGACATCTACCCATGTGTTCACACTCTGACATCTGCCCATGTGTTCACACTCTGACATCAACCCATGTGTTCACACTCTGACATCAACCCATGTGTTCACACTCTTGACATCTACCCATGTGTTCACACTCTGACATCTACCCATGTGTTCACACTCTGTACATCAACCCATGTGTTCACACTCTGACATCTGCCCATGTGTTCACACTCTGACATCAACCCATGTGTTCACACTCTGACATCAACCCATGTGTTCACACTCTACATCAACCCATGTGTTCACACTCTTACATCAACCCAGTGTTCACACTCTGACATCATGCCCATGTGTTCAACACATCATGTTACATCAACCCATGTGTTCACACTCTGACATCAACCCATGTGTTCACACTCCTGTACATCAACCCATGTGTTTCACTCTAACTCTGACTCTCCCATGTGTTCACACTCTTACATCAACCCATGTGTTCACACTCTTACATCAACCCATGTGTTCACACTCTGACATCAACCCATGTGTTCACACTCTGACATCAACCCATGTGTTCACACTCTGACATCAACCCATGTGTTCACACTCTGACATCAACCCATGTGTTCACACTCTGACATCAACCCATGTGTTCACACTCTGACATCAACCCATGTGTTCACACTCTGACATCAACCCATGTGTTCACACTCTGACATCAACCCATGTGTTCACACTCTGACATCACCCATGTGTTCACACTCTGACATCAACCCATGTGTTCACACTCTGACATCAACCCATGTGTTCACACTCTGACATCAACCATGTGTTCACACTCTGACATCAACCCATGTGTTCACACTCTGACATCACCCATGTGTTCACACTCTGACATCAACCCATGTGTTCACACTCTGACATCAACCCATGTGTTTCACACTCTGACATCAACCCATGTGTTCACACTCTGACATCTACCATGTGTTTCACACTCTGACATCAACCCATGTGTTCACACTCTGACATCAACCCATGTGTTCACACTCTGACATCAACCCATGTGTTCACACTCTGACATCAACCCATGTGTTCACACTCTGACATCAACCCATGTGTTCACACTCTGACATCAACCCATGTGTTCACACTCTGACATCAACCCATGTGTTCACACTCTGACATCAACCCATGTGTTCACACCTGACATCAACCCATGTGTTCACACTCTGACATCCCATGTGTTCACACTCGACATCAACCCATGTGTTCACACTCTGACATCAACCCATGTGTTCACACTCTGACATCAACCCATGTGTTCACACTCTGACATCAACCCATGTGTTCATACAGTTACAGCCATCCCCATGTTCACCAGGTGACATCTGACCATGTGTTCACACTCTGACATCAACCCATGTGTTTACACTCTTACATCAACCCATGTGTTCATACAGTTACAGCCATCCCCATGTTCACCAGGTGACATCTGACCATGTGTTCTCTCGTGTTGTATGTATGTCTTGTATTGCGTTGTGTTATAACTGTATCATCTGGCATCGCGTTGTATTTATTGAATGTGCTGTTCTGTATTATCACTAGCAACAGATTAGTCTGGGTCATAAGCAAATAATTTACACACACACACACACACACACACACACACACACACACACACACACACACACACACACCTTTTTTTTTTTTTTTTCCTCTCAGTTCTTTCGGAAATTTACCCCCAGCCAAGATTAATTTATTTCTTAGGAAAATGTACCTTTGTCGTATTTATTTCATTTCTTAAGAAAAATTACTTCTATCAGGCTTTCTTAATTTCTTCAGGAAACTCAGTCTGTGAGATTCTCTTCTTTTGAAAAATTTCCTCTGTCACGTTTCCTTAATTCCTTTGGAAAATTTTTGTTTCTGTCATGTTTCCTCAATTTTTTGGAAAGTTTACCCCTGTCACGTCTTCTTCATTTCTCCGGAAAATCTCCCTCTGTCATGTGCCCTTATTTTTTTGTTTGTAGAAAATCTCCCTCTGTCATGTGCCCTTATTTTGTTTGTAGAAAATCTCCCTCTGCCAGGTGCCCTTTTTTTGTTTGTAGAAAATCTCCCTCTGTCATGTGCCTTTTTTTTTGTTTTGCAGAAAATCTCCCTCTGTCATGTGCCCTTATTTTGTTTGTAGAAAATCTCCCTCTGTCATGTGCCCTTTTTTTGTTTGTAGAAAATCTCCCTCTGTCATGTGCCCTTATTTTGTTTGTAGAAAATCTCCCTCTGTCATGTGCCCTTATTTTGTTTGTAGAAAATCTCCCTCTGCCATGTGCCCTTTTTTGTTTGTAGAAAATCTCCCTCTGCCATGTGCCCTTTTTTTGTTTGTAGAAAATCTCCCTCTGTCATGTGCCCTTTTTTGGTAGAAAATTTCACTCTGTTCCTGAATTTCTTTGGAAAATTTGTCTCACTTATATTTCCATCATTTCTGCGGAAAAATGTCCCGTCATGTTTCCTTAATTTCTTCGGAAGATTTACGTCTGCCATGCTTCTTCGTCTCCATTGCAAAATTCTTCTCTGTCGTGGTTCCTTGATTTATTTGAAAATTTAACCCCTGTCATGTTTCCTTCATTTTTTTCCCCGGAAAATTTATTCTTATTATGTTTCATTCATTTCTTCAGAAATTTTAGTCACACACACACACACACACACACACACACACACACACACACACACACACACACAAACACACACACACGCGCGCACGAGCGCACACACACACACACACACACACACACACACACACACACACACACACACACACACACACACACAAGACGTACACACAAAGTGTACACTCAAACACACAGTGAGAGACAGAGGGAGGGAGGGAGGGAGGAGCGACGGATGACGTAATGATATATTTGACCTGCATGAAGTAAGATGTTCAACACATATTGACTTACAAATATTTGTCTGGGTCAAGTTGTCAACATCATACACACACACACACACACACACACACACACACACACACACACACACACACACACACAGAGAGAGAGAGAGAGAGAGAGAGAGAGAGAGAGCGCACGTACTGTATGTATAGTAAAACACTAATTGTCAGCTGTGTAGGACGCCCTGACACAGCCTTGGCATCGTGCCAGCCTTCCCAGGAAACAACGTCTCCTGAACTCACCAGGTGACCGTAACTCCCCCCCCCCCCCCCCCCCCCCCCCCCCCCCCCCCCCCCCCACCCCGAATCCGGTGAGGCATTTACAACAAAGAATGCAATCGCTGCTTTGCACAGCAGACATATTCATCAGGGGTTTTCTTGACCGTATCACTCTGTTCTTTTTGAAACACTGAATCAAAACAAAACACAGACACTAAAAACAACACATAACACAATGATTTGTTTATCTGAGGAAGAAAAACAATAAGACACACACACACACACACACACACACACACACACACACACACACACACACACACACAC
>CM065737.1:60185957-60210957 GCA_033310375.1 Conus canariensis
CTTTCTCTTCCCCCCCCCCCCACCCCCCCAAACAATTCCGTACGCAAGCAAACAAAACTTACTGTAAGCTAGACTAAGATGAATTTATGGTTTACAATAAATACATCCTCCAAAAATGCATTGTAAAAATGTCAGTCTTCTAAATGAAACTGTTGTGTGTGGAAGGAGGGAGAGAGAGAGAGAGAGAGAGAGAGAGAGAGAGAGAGAGAGAGAGAGAGAGAGAGAGAGAGAGAGAGAGAAAGTCCTGAATATTCAACAGAAAACTGCCACTAAGAGAATGCACCGTTTAAAACACCAACTGAAGCCAAAGACGCAGAAACAAGAACACCATGATTGAAAAAAAGACAGGATAGAGTGAGAAAAAAACAACCCCAGTATTGACAAAGTATACACGCAGCAACATATAATTATTTCCTTCATAGCTGACAGATTATGAAGTGCGGAGTCGCCGATGTAGCTGCTACCATAGAGATCCTAAACTTACAATGGGAAAAACGGAGCCAGTCTCCTTTCCAGATATCCTGGTAAGTGCTACGCTGTGTGCGTGTTTGCATGCGCGCGCGCGCGCGTGTGTGTGTGTGTATGTGTGTGTGTGCGTGCGTGTGTGCGTGCGTGTGTGTGTGTGTGTGCGTGTGTGTGTGAGTGCGTGCGTGCGTGCGTGCGTGCATGCATGCGTGTGTGTGTGTGAGTGTGTGCATGGTAAGAAGCACGAATGATAAATGTCAAAAGCGCGAACATTTAGCGTCAAAAAGCGCTTTTTTGCCTCAATATAGCATACCCTCGTTTGAAGTTAATCACCTGATCTTAAATCTTGTAAAATCTTCTGCGTGGAAAGAGTCCCTTTCGCACCCCCTCCTGGCCAAGAAGAACTCACTGTCAACAGACTGACACTGATGAAAGCTTAACGGCAATTGCATGTTCCCATCCACGTTAGAGCGCTGGCTTCCTGTTCTGCGGCGAAACTGTCGTTGACATTTAACTGAAAGAAGGGTGTGCACAGGAGGGGGTCTGATACGAAAGGAAATCTTGCCTGCGATGCTGCGTATACAATATTTCGCACATTGACTATTGTATGCAACACATTTCAAACTACATAATACTCACGGGGAGTATCGGGCGGTGACAAACAGGACTCCAGAACATTCGCTCTGTCGACGAGTCTTTCGAGGTCAGAATTCACATTTGGAGAGGATTTCAGATTTGCGCCAGGAGACATATCCTCTGTCGCCGAGTCTTTCGATGTCAGAATTCACACTTGCAGATGATTTCCGATTTGCGCCAGGAGACACATCCTCGATCTGAAAATCACAGAAGTTCGCAGTGTTGGGATGCTCTGGCGGACAGGCGAACAACCCATTGACGCCATGAAGATAACCAGATTACAATTCTGACGTATTTCCCATTGCAAACAGTGACAGAGACGGGGGAGGAAGAGGGGAGGAGACTGTTGGAAAGCGACATTTAATCTAAAAAGAAAAAAGCGAGCAGACACAAGAACACAGTCAGCAGGCCAAGGTGTGTTACTCCAGTGTTAGTTGTGGTCGTTGGGTGGCACTGTGCTATAGGTTTCCTTTTAATGTTTCACGTTACGGAATTAGAAAAAGTTCTTATGACTGGAAATTCTTTGACCTGCAGAAAAACGTAGAGAAAGACGATAGAGGGGTAGAACACACACACACACACACACACACACACCACACACACACACACACACACACACACACACACTCACACACACACGCACGCACGCACGCACGCACGCACGCACGCACGCACACACACACACACACACACTCACTCACTCGAACGCACGCACGCACGCACGCACGCACGCACGCGCGCACGCACATACACACACATACTCGAGCTAGTGCGTGCATGCATGCATACCCTCCTAACCTCATCCCATACATATATATGTATACGCGAAGACTCATACACGCTTATGTGAAAGAGAGAGAGAGAGAGAGAGAGAGAGAGAGAGAGAGAGAGAGAGAGAGAGAGAGAGAGAGAGAGAGAGAGAGAACGAATACATCCGTCTCTCCCCCGTGTTTCTAAATTCAGAAATACGGCCAGGTAATTTTTGAATTGATGCTTGCAGCTTAATCTCTGAATGTTTTTTTCTATTTAAAAGTTATGTGAAGAGCAGTTTCATTTTATCTTCCTGTAAAATTCGTTGCCTGAGCGCAAAATAAGTGGACTTCTAGCGTTTCTTGCCAGCACCCCAGAAACGATGTGAAACCGGTACTGCTTTGAATTTTAGAAAGTGCCATTTCTTCATTTCGTTCCGTTTCGTGTTCTGTCTTTCTGTCTGTGTGTCCGTTCGTCTTTCTATTCTTCCGTCTCTGGTTTTCATTGGGTTTTTTTTTGTGTATATGCTTGTTTGTCTTTCCCTTTCTCTCGTTTACTTTCCCTATCCTCCTCCTCCTCATCTCTCTCTCTCTCTCTCTCTCTCTCTCTCTCTCTCTCTCTCTCTGATAATTTAATCATGCATAGGCATCCGAATCTCTCTCTCTCTCTCTCTCCTCTCTCTCTCTCTCTCTCTCTCTCTCTCTCTCTCTGTAAGTGTGTGTGTGTGTGTGTGTGTGTGTGTCAAGTCAAGTCAAGTCAACATTTTATTTAGAGATGGAAACATTGAATAAGCAACATATCTGCTTTTTTACATCAAGCCATCTATGAAAAAAGAAAGAAAGAGAAAAAAAAATCAAATCGTGTACAATGCCTTTCATCAAAAGAAAAGTAAACATACCGTCTTACCCCCTCCCATCTCCTCCCCTTTACCCACTCACTTCCATTCACGTAAAAGGTATCAATGCTCATCGCCGCCCCTATGGTTACATTCACGAAGTGTATATCTTTACCAATGTATTTCTTTTCTGCACAGGATGGACATTTTTTCAGTATCATATGTGGTTAACGATTCATGAGATAATCTTTCAATTTTTTCTTAAACGTGTTTTTATTTTTTGTATTTTTTAAGGGTTTTGTGAGTTTATTCCACAGATTTCCACCTGAATATACAAAACTGGATTTGTATAAATTGTTGCGTGGTCTAGGAATGGACAATAAATGATTATGTCTATGGCAATTGACTCTAAATGTTTCTGTAATCTTTTGGGGAGCTGTTCCATTAATAACGTTATGCATACAAAGGGCTTTATTGAAAAAGAGTCTGTTTGGGAAGGTTAATATTTTGAGTTGTTTGTAATCTTCATCAGTTAGGGAGCTCGATTTTAACAATACTAATTTCAATGCTCGTTTGTACAGACGATGAATTAATTTTAAATTATGTTCACTACAGTTGTCCCAAAGGGTTGATGCATAATCAATTAATGACAAAATATGTGCGCAGAAAAAAAGTTTTCGAGAGTGGCCATCGAGGAAATTTTTTATCCGAGACAACTGAAATATTTTTTTTGAAAGGCGTTTTGCTAAGAATGTTATATGTTCAGTCCAAGATAAATCTTTGTCAATAATGACACCTAGTGTTTTGTGTGAACTGACTTCCTCAACTTTATTGTTGGATATGAGTAAAGGCTGAAAGTTTGATTTCATTTTTTGTCGTTTTTGTCTTGTAGACACGTACATGCACTTTGTTTTAATAGCATTTAAAGACATATGGTTTAGTTGTGTCCATTCAGTAAGTTTATCGATATCTGCTTGAAGCTTAATTGTTAATTCATAGGCATCAGAGTCGTTTTCGTGAAGAGATGTATCATCTGCAAACATTTCGCATTTACATTTAACAAAACAAGGCAAATCATTTACGTAAATTGTAAACAAAAGAGGTCCTAACACAGAGCCTTGTGGAACACCATATTTGACAGGCATAAATGTTGACAATTTGTCAGCTACAGCTACTGATTGTTTTCGGTCACATAAAAAAGATGAAATAAGACTTATGAATTCTGGAGTCAGTTTGTAAAGTTCAAGTTTACGGCACAACAAAGAATGGTTGATGACATCAAAAGCTTTTTCAAAGTCTACGAAGAGAATACCTGCAAATTTATTCTCGTTTATGCTGCAAAGAAGACTGTCAATAAGCTGTATGAGGGCTGAGTGGCAAGAATGATGTTTTCGAAAGCCCGACTGACTTTCGTGGAGAAGTTTGTTATCAGCGAAATAAGAATACAGAGACTTATGCATGTGTTTTTCGATCGGTTTTGCAATGGCTGATAAAATGGATATCGGTCTGTAATTTGATGGGTTTGAAGAATCCCCGGTTTTATACAGAGGAATAACTTTAGCTTCTTTAAATTTTAGAGGAAAAGTTTGTTTATCTATGCATAAATTGTATAAGTATGTCAAAGTATCTGTGATAGCAGGACATGACAACTTAAGTATTTTTGTCTCGATACTATCTAAATCACGAGTATTTGATTGGGTTGAAGTAGACAAAGCTTTACTAACATCTAAAATGGTCATGGGTTTCAGACTAAATGGAACACGAATATCCTTAGAATGGATGTATTGTTCTAAATAATTGAGATCGTTTTCACTAGATCTATCATTTAATATGATTCTATCTGCTATGGTTGCAAAATGATTATTTAGTTGATCTGCAGATATGTCTGAGCTCATTTGTTGACTTTTTAACACATGTTTATTAGTTAATATGTTAATTGCTTTCCAAATTTGCCTGGTATCTTTGGTAGAAGTTAACATTTTTCTAAAGTACGTTTCGATTTCCGTTTTAATGACGTCACTTTATTTCTTTGTTTTCTGAATTCTTCATTTGTTCCGAAATTACTCAAATGATTTCTTTTATTAATTTCTGTGTCAATTTCTTTAGTTATCCATGGAGGTTTTGGTTCCTGTTTAATCCTTTTCTTTATAAAAGGGGCGTGTTTATTATATACGGAAGTAAACGTATCAATCCAAAATTCAGCTGCTTTATTTGGATCTCTGATTTGATAAATGAGGTCAAATTGTGCTTCAGAAAGGTCAGTAAGGTAATCTTCTTCTTTAAAGTTTCTAAAGCTCCTGTAGTAAATAACTTTATGACCTACTTTTGGAATTTTTACACGGTTTTTGAACCAAGTAAGGCAAATTGGGTTGTGATCACTGCAACCATAGGGAGGGGAACAAAGTTCGATAATGGATTGTTTTGCATTTGTGTAAATATGATCTATTAGAGTAGCAGAGTTTTCAGTTATGCGTGTTGGTCTATCGATTAACTGTTCTAAATTATGTGATATATAGTTTTGATACCACTTTGATTTTGTTTTTAAGAGATCAATGTTGAAATCTCCTAATATGATTGTCTCATAACTTAGAATGGTTACTTCATCCATTATTGCATTAAATCTGTCCTGCCAATCAATGGTTTCTGATGGGTTTCTATAGACAAAGCCTATTGCAAGCGGTTGACTATTTTTCATACTTATTTCAATCCAGACAGATTCAACACCATAATTTTCAAAATTAACTAGCCTTTTACATTTTAATGAGGAAGCATGATATATAAGTAAGCCAGTGGATTTTGGTTTATAGGGGTCTAGTCGCATTATTTGGTATCCTGGCATGTCCATTTCTGCATCTGATATATGAGAAGATAACCGGGATTCAGAAAAACAAAATACATGAAAACTGTTTCCATCACTGCGAAGTATAGTTGCAATGTCATCTTTTTTGTTTATTGCATTATTGATGTTAAGGTACCCTACACGAAGTCCATGTTTGGATGGCCATATGTCTGAAGTCCTAGGCATGTTGCAGTGTATAGCACTAGGTATGGCTTAAATAGAATGGTGAGAGGGAACACTAAATAAATCACTACTTATTTACAAAACAAATATTCACTTTCTAAACCAGTGGCCTAACTATTGAAATTCTAATAATGATATGGAAAAAAAAATCATATAAAAAATCAGAAAACAAGGTGGGAGTAATCAAACAAAGGATCAAATCTAAAAATCGCAAGTATCAAAGAAACCACGAATCAAAAAAAAAAAAAAAAAAATTATGATTTGAAAATAGATTACAAATTAATCTGTGTAATTTTCACACAGCACAAGGTCAAAACCTATAGAGTATTTCAAAGACAAAAAAAGGGGAAAACTACGTGAACAATACCAAGAAACGTTTGTACGAACGTAAGCAAAACACTTTAAAGAAAACCAGCAGGAAAGCACAATCAGTCTGAACCCTCTTATGAGTAGGCAACGGCATCACACACCATGCGCTCTCTCTCTCGCTCTCTCTCTCTCTCTCTCTCTCTCTCTCTCTCTCTCTCTCTCTCTCTCTCTCTCTCTCCTCTCTCTCAGCGCCCCCTCCCTCTTCCTCCCTTCCTCTCTCTCTCTCACTCCCTCCGACTCCCCACCCCATGACCTCCCCTCTCCCACCGCCTCCACACACATACGTACGTGCGTGTTCATCCAAACCACGCAGACAATGACGCAGCAGGATTGTTCAAACCAGTAAAAGACATGCTATGAATACAATAATAGGCGCTTGACACTGCTTAATGTAATGCATTTACATATACATTCACAATTGACCATTATGTTGAATGTTCAACATGTGGGATGTCATCATGTTCAGCCAGTGCAAATAACGGGTCATGTCATTAGTGGGAAACATGGGCTGGGTACTGGACATTGAGTTCAGTTCCCGCTGGGCAGGGAAGACATCCGGGTTCCGATCGTAGTACGGTGACCCTGACTCTATGTCAGGATGTACACGGGGGTTAGGCAGTCTGTGTGGGGTGGGTTAGTATGAAGCATTGGTTCTGGCTGAAAGCATCGATTCTGATCATTAGATTGCCTCACCAAAGAAGGGAAATGCTGCATGGACTGTAAAAAGGGTATGGCACGGTTTCTAACCTGGCCATTGTTGCAGCCAGGATCCTGTTGGCGCGGGAAGTCGGAACGATGGACAGGGGCATAGCTAGAGGTCTGGTTTGGGCCCTCTGTGTTAAAAGGAGATTGACAATGTGAATAGTAACTACGCTGGCTAACATTACCTATAGGAGTAGAAGGGTTATTTGACAAACGGGCATCAGGAGCATTCTTATGGTTAGCTTGTGAGGAATAGTTGGATGGGTAAGCATACCAGGTATCACGGAAGCTGGGGACAGGCTGGGAGGTATGAGGATTACCGTGAGGAGCGGAGTGCAACTGCTGGTTGGGAGACATGTCAGAAAGGATGGCATCGTTAAATCCGACATTGCCAGCATTGAATCTGAAATGAAAATCCTGTGAATATTTGTTCCCTCCCTGCCGACCGTTTGGCAAATCCCGCTCTGTCTGGTGACCTCTGCGCTGTGGCAGTGTGTCTACCAGCCAGTCCAAGACAGTGCTCTTGAATTTAGAGGCCAGCTGAGCTGTACCCTTAAAACTGGGGTGGGTGAGGTCTTTGTACATGGCCAGCTTAGGAGCACCAGAAGCGGCAATAAATGTGTCAGTGTTGTCTATAAAAGTAGCTTCAGACTGGAAACAAGCTTCTCTAAGATTTCGGTTTGTGGGGAAAACAGAATTATTCAAATTGTGTCTGCCCTTTGCTGGAATTAAGGAGCTGAATGCTATTTTTGAAGTAGGGAAAGCTTGATGACACAGGTTAATCAACTGTGTCCATTGTTGAACTGTGACCTGTCCTGACGGGCAGTCATTTATGCCAACATGAACGATTAGGGCTTTGACTTTGTGATTAGCTGATTGACGGATAAGCCAATGCTCTAAGTCATGGGTTGAAATTCCTGACACACAGATTTTAGACATATTATAAGAGCGTAACGCTAGTCTCTTGGGGTCCAGGTACTGCAAGACAGAGTCACCAATTAAGAGCGCAGACACTTGATCATTCACAGATATAGAACTTAAGATATCATGGGGAGAGAGTTTGAGTCTTGTTTTATCGGATTGAGAGTTTACATTATCTGCTTTAGCTTTCTGCTGATGTTGAGAATACATGTCACTGGATGCATTTTCACATAAATCACTACTAGACAAAGGAGCAAAAACATTACTGACAGGAATGGAATAGTCAATCGTAAGATGAGCAGACGAGGAAGCGTCATCACAAACGCCAGGTTTGGCAGGAAGGGCTGCTGGATCAGAGAGTGAGGCACTGGGTGTGTTTAATTCAGTGGGCATAGTGCCTTCATTAGCAGGATCTGTGAGCGTGGGGGACTTGACAGGATGTGAGGAAGGCTTCCCACTCTCCACACAGCTGTTGTCACTGCCATGAACAGTTGATTGCTGAGCTGGCCGTGGGTTAGCAGGTTTGGCGAGAAGGCATTCCGCATTATTCAGGCTGTCAGTCGGAGAAGTCGGCTGAGAAACTGACAGATGAACAGGTTTAGCTGTGTCGTCTGCACTCCCTGAGACCGCTTCTTTGAGGCTGAACTGCGTGCTGGTGTCAACTGTTGACTTCGTGGATTTTACTTGTTTAAGTTCTGAACGAAGGTTGCCAAGTTGGGATTTAAGCCATTTGTTTTCTTTCGTTAAAACATTAACGGAGTCCTTCAACTGGAAAATTGTGATTTCTAACTCACTGATTCTTGAGTTGAAGGAATCCCTGTCAGATTTAATATGGGATTTTAGTTCATTTTTTGTCGCCGTTTTTGCATCCTCAATCAATGAGAAAAACATATTTTTCATGTCTTGCTGGGAAGCATCTAGATCATCCACTTCTTCTTTCAGCTGGTGAAATTCTTGTCTATACAAGTGGACTGAGGAACGCGAAACTTTGTTTTGGTTTTGTCTGAGACAAAGAGTCCGTCTGCGAAGTCTTTTACTTCTGGGTCCTAGAGGTGTTGCCTTGAATGTCTTTGACTTTGTCTCGGTGGAAGATAGTAGCGCTGATGCGGAGGGGGTAGGTGTGTGCAGCACAACTTGCTGAGGGGTGCACTGACCGGGACTCATCAGGTGAAGGTCACTGACAGACACCGGTGGTGACGTTTCCTGTTCTGTGACTGCTCTTGGGTCTCCACAGGGACTTGATCCATCCTGGGGTCTGTCACCGCTGCAGGTTCCCAGTGAGGGTCCATTGTGGAGGTGGTCAGGGACACGGGGCCAAGGGGATGGACAAACGTAAGAGGCACGTGAAGAGTGGAGGAAGTCAAACTGTCGAGGTCCTTGTTCAGCAGAAATGCACTGACGATATGTTTTAGTTTTTCACACTCTTCAAGATCCCAGAGGGAGCAGTCTCTTCCTTGACACAGCAGTGTGCCCGAGTCTTGATCAGTTACAAAATAAAGAGTAACAGTAATTCTTTTCGTTGATTTCCAAAAAAGACGTATGGTGGTTTTAGCTAGAGCAGTGGGAAGGTCGGTGATCCAGTGTAAGGAAGGAAATGATAATATCTGATCGTTTCGGTTGTAATCAGTCACTTGTAGTTTAAAGGAGCTGTCAGAGATCGCTGAGTAACGATACAGAAGAACATTTCGCCAAACACATAATTCCTGTACTCCGCACCAAAAACGTTTTTGTATTATGTCAGCGGTGTGAAGAAGTTTCTTTTTGCTTGAAATTTCATTGTTTTCATGTGCCTGTGGGTGTTCGTTTACGGACGTTTGTTCTGACATCATGCAGTTCAAAAACACAGAATCACTCCGCACATACGCACATGTGTCAGCAGTGCCATACTCATTGACTTTACACACGGAGCATCGTTTCACAGAACAGTGTTCAACATTCGACGACGGTCATGGCAGCGCACAACTATTTTCTCAGATTGCACCACACTTCTTTGCCGGGGATTTGAAAATGGAATCGATTGATCGTTCACATCTTCTGAATTAAGTATAAAAAACGAAAAAGCAATTAACACAAAATCCAAAAACGATCAGCAAGAATTAACAACACCAACTAATGGACAGTACCTTCATACAACTTCCTGCAAAACAATTCACACATATGTCATCTGGAAGTTGAACAACTTTCACATTTTTTAGGACACCACGAAGAGTGCGACTTCCTTTTCCTTGTGTGTGTGTGTGTGTGTGTGTGTGTGTGTGTGTGTGTGTGTGTGTGTGTGTGTGTGCGTGCGTGTTGTGCGCGCGCGCGCGCGCGCGCGAATTTGTGTGGCTGGCAGTACAACCAAAGGCTCATCTGAATATAAAAAGTTTTCAGTCAATCAGTATGCTTTTTGTGAATACGAGCGCGCACGCGCGTGCGTCTGTGTATGTATGCGTGCTTGCACTTGCGTGTGTGTGTGTGTGTGTGTGTGTGTGTGTGTGTGTGGTGTGGTGTGTGTGTGTGTGTGTGATTACTATCCTTGTATCTATGAACAGGAAACACCATTTGTACTACCCCATCGTCTCAAGATAAATATTAAAAAAGAAATATTCGTGGTAACCGTCCAAGTTTATGTCTACATCAATCCCTTTCAAATATTGTGCACAGTGAACTCTAAATTGCTGGTGCAGACACGCACGCACGCGCGCACGGACACACACACACACACACACACACACACACACACACACACACACACACACACACACAAAATTGTTTATTTGTTTTCTTTCGGTCGAAATTGAAAGAAACATTGACACCATCCCCACTCTCCCACTCTCCGCCACCCACCCCCAACTCCATCACCAAGACTGCATCAGTCGTGAAGTCAGCCTCACAAGGCGGACAACTCCAACCGTTTATCACCACTGCATACTACAATTCGCAAAGCGATGCCCAGATGGTGAGGTAGCAACATTCTTAGATATCCTTCGAGAACTTAATGCATTCATTCATGTATTTACTTATTTTTATTTATCTATTTTACTTTTTTGCTTATTTATCGATTTATTTTATTTTCATCGTATTTCATCTTATCGTTTATTTGTGTATATGTTTATCTATTTTCCCCTCAAGGACTGAGAATCTATGGAGACAAGGGAGACAAGCGTGAGGCCCGATTCTGTCCGGTGCCGGCGCACTCTGTGCTCTCCAGCCTGTGCTCTATCTCTTTTCTGCGTACAGGTGGCACAGTGGCCAACGAAGCATGGAAATCCCCAGTCCTTGGGTCAAACCTCCCACAAGACCCCCCCCCCCCCCCCCCCCCATACCTTAAGCGGTGGTCAGGGTGCACTAACCTTTGGATAAAGACGATGACTAATGTACAACATGTCTGGAACAACACGTGAAAGAAGTCACAGCAACAAGGGAGCTGACCCTGGCAAAACTGACTTTGACAAGACGACCCAAATCACCTGAAGTTCTCCAAGTTATCTATGTCGGTGGCGGCGGAAGATATTTTGCAAAGGGGGGGAAGGGGGGAGCGGGGGGGGTCGTGGTAAAGGGGGGGAGGTGGGCGGGATGGGGGGAGTGGGATAGAGGGGCATCCTGAGTTGAAACTGAGAAAAACATTACTGTTCGGGGTTCGGATGGGGCGGAGGAGTCATCTTCCAAGTTTTCTTCAGGCCGGGAAGAAGGGGGGGGGGGGGGGGAGGGCATTCGTCTTCCGAATTTTCATACAAGCATGGGGGGATGGGAAGGAAGGGGGGGGGGGTCGGTGTTACTCTCATTTTCCACATTGTTAGAAGGGGTGTTCTCTCATCCGGTGGCCGGAATAGCTCAGTTGGTAAAGTGCCGGACTCTTGATCCTGGTGATCCTGAGGTAGAGGGATCGAATCTCCTCCGGGGCATTTCGGTACGGGAGGATGTTTCTCTCGGGAATTAACATTGGTCCAGACTCCATTAAAAAAAATCCTCCGAATGAGACTATAAACCGAGGTTTCATTTGTAAACACACGTATACCATTCTTGCACACTCGTAAAATCCCATCACCAACATTCGGGAGAGAAGGCCAGTTAAGCCGCTGGTATGGATGACACGTATATAAAAAAAAGAAAGAGTGACTGATAAACTTAATGTCCTAACTTGGCGCCTCACGAGCCACCCTACCGTGCAAAGTCTTCGAAGTCCGAAGTATGGCAGATGTTTTGCGTCAAAAGGTCTACAAATTGTGTTGCCAATTTTATTGTGGAAACTGCCTCAGTGCGCCAGAGATATTATTTTCCGTTGGTGTTAAAAAAAGTTTGTAACGAATCTTAACTAATTATCAGTTTATTATCACTTTTGACATTTTCACCAATAAACGCAGATCGGCGTGACTCGTGCATATACGCACGAGTTGTGTTGCTATGTAATGCCCCAGCATGCTCTAAGAAATGTTTATGGCCGAAACGATATGATTGCTACAATCATAAATTGCGTTGTAAACATCAATTTTTTTTTCTTTTGACACTTTGCCAGAATAGAGAAATGGTGTGAAACCATTTTGATGTCAAATTTTCTTCTTTTTTTTTTCTTGCAGTCTACAAATAATCGACATGGCATAGAATTCATTGATGACGTATACTTATTGTCGTTGGTGGTAATGTTTATAATGTGGGTATATTTCAAATTTGGATATGTTTGCTTAATTCTTGAAGTCCCACACAAAGGACAAGAACTGAGGAAATGTTTACATCAGTGATCTGCCTGACATACTGTTCGCATCAGTGATTTTCCAGAGAAGTTGTTTGAAACATTGTTCACTTCAGTGGTTTTCCTATAACATTGTTTGTTTATGTGTTTCATGCTGTTGTTCCGATCGTTCATTCACCTCCACAAACGCTGATTTATTCAACAAAAACAATGTATGAAAGAACTAAAAAGAATCTTTCATGTTTTCCTATCATTAGGAAGTGATGAAAATAACAATACGGAAAAATATGACAAGTGAAAATTTTCAAAGGAAAAAAAAAGGAAAAAGGTCCGCATGTGCATGTTGACATTTCATGTCTCTAAAATGGACAAATTCGTCCTCCATGCGATACAAACTAATAGAGAATAGTACACAGTGCTATAAGAATATGTAAACACTAATCAAAGCATATTCACACACACACACACACACACACACACACACACACACACACACACACACACACACACACACACACACAGAAAACGGATCCAAAGGAAAAGAAAACGAACAAACCGAAAACAGTTAAGATAGAAAAAAAGGCAAGTAAACAATAAGGCAATGTGTTTCTTTTTTAATGTACGTGTATGTGTGTGTCTGTATATGTGTGTGTGCGTGTGTGCGTGCGTGCGTGTGTGTGTGTGTGTGTGTGTGTGTGTGTGTGTGTGTGTGTGTGTGTGTGTGTCTGTCTGTCTGTCTGTCTGTCTGTGTGTGTGCGTGAGTGCGTGCGTGCGTGCGTGCGTGCGTGCGTGCGTGCGTGCGTGCGTGCGTGTGTGTGTGTGTGTGTGTGTGTGTGTGTGTGTGTGTGTGTGTGTGTGTGTGTGTGTTCTTTAGTTTAACGTCTATTCACTATTAGTGTTATTAGACGAAGAAGAAGAAGAAAAAAAAAAACAAGAAAAAAAAAGTATGATTGTGTGTGTGTGTGTGTGTGTGTGTGTGTGTGTGTGTGTGTGTGTGTGTACTTCTTAAAGACTGCTAAATGACGCACCACTCAAGATATCTATCCGATAGCCAGCGACAAGTGTAAAGACAGAAAACGAACTTGACATTTATACATTTTTCCATAAATGCACCAGTTCGTTACAAATTCATATGTCATGTTTAGCAGTGCGTTACGCATTTCTATTTCAAAGTTAATTTAGTTTATTTTTGTGGATCTGTTTTGCTCTTAGATATGAAAAATAAACCTGCAATAATGATAAAAAAAACTAGGCCCGATGCCATTAATTTCAAAAACAGGAATGGAGCGAACGTCAAAATCCGTCTCTGTTAATAAAGTGCATAACTTTGAAGGACAGACTTGCTGTCAAGGGGAAGGGGAGCATTAGAAGCCATCCTCCTGTGCTGAGTGCTTTGGTACTTTCACTGTTTTTCTCAAGTGGAAGTCAGCAGGACAAGCGATCGACATCAGTTTCGCTCCATGAACAGCTCATCAGGTTTGCTGTGGGATCCCAGTTGTCTGCTGACAAGTAACACTTCCAAATCAGCCAACAGGAAACTCCAAAGTCAAGCAGACCCTTTTGCATGTACTCAAACTGTCTAAAGAAGGAAAAAAGGAGCGTTCAGCGAAGGGTTAAATGAGATGGTAGACTAAAATTCTTTTGTCTAAAAATCAAAAGGTTGGAATGTAGAAGACAGAGACTATGGGGTCCAGTTGCTGGGGGGAAAATTCGCAAGGATTACTTCAACTCGTTTTCATTCAACGTCCACATTGCGCCCAGTTTGAGAAGATAAGTGATCGCTCGTTCTTCGTTTTCATTGTCCTGAATGTTGTTTATCTTGCCTGAAGAAGACCTAAGAGGTCGAAGCGTGTCGAGTTTTGTCTTGTAATTTGTTTGTCCCTTTTGTCTGGCGGAATGATTATAATTTCTCTTTAAAATTTACTTCTGAAAAATTCCAAGTTTAAAACACTGGACGCTGCTCCATAAATTCGAAGGGTTCACGGGTTAAAAATACATCATTTTGAAATGCAGACTTGCGTTTAGGGGGGAGGAGGGTATGAGAAGTAATCTGTAGGCTTTGTCTTTTACAGTTTTACCTTCTGATTTTTGGACAAAAGTAATCTATCTTATTTAAAATTCTTGCCTGCCCCCTTCATGGAGTGCTCTTGTTAACGTTTGGAGATATTTTTCATACATGTACAAGGATCTATTTGACATAATAGAAGTTTTCTTTTCGCTTAGTTGGAAGGGTTTCTCATCATCAAGTGATCAGGATCCAGTGGCGAGCCTGATGAACTCTTTATGGAACGAAACAGCTCCACTTGCTGAACCTTCTGACTTCCACTATAGAGGAACGGTAAAGCTCACAGAGCTCTCACTGCAGGATTACTTCTCATGCCCCCTTTCCCTTAAACACATGTCTGTCTTTTAAAGTTGTGTATTTTGACTTGGACAGATTTTGATATTTGCTCCACTCCCTTCAGGGCCCAGGTTTTATCTTTTTTTTTTTTGGCATATCCTGCATCAACCTGTGAACTATTCCAGTTTGTGGAGCGACGTACAATGTCTCAGATGTGAAACATTTTATAAGTGATGTTTAAATCCTCGTCGATTTTCGTGCAAAGATTCTGGCTGCCACAGGCTGTATATTTTACGTTTCCACCTTTTATTAATGTTTAACACATTTGAATCCACAATCGATTTAAAATTCTTATCTTCCCCTTCAATATGTGTTTCTATTTGTTTTGGGAGACACTTATAGTATATGCAGAAAGATCAATTTGACATTGAACAGTTCCTTTTTTGCTTATTTAGATATGTTTTGCTTATTTGAATGTGTTGTTAACGACCAATCTGTCGCCCCTGCCCAATCTGTCGCCCGGCGACAGATTGGGCCCAGGTGTTGCATATTTTGATGGGATAGACCTTATAGGGAAGATATCATGATTGAAGAGGGAATATCTGAGCGGACAGAAAAACACAGCGTCACAGCGAACTACTTTTGAAGTTGGAGTGTTTCTACTCCTGTGGCGGGGTAATAAAGAATTGCGGCCACTGTAACTCCAGGGTATTGGGGCCAATTCTCTTCTAATTTGGTGTGAGGGTTTATTGTACCAATTCCTTTTGTGATAGTCACTTCTGGCAGGCACCTCTCGCACACGTTTTCTTAGTCTAGAAAAAAAAAACTAGAAATAAAAAAATATAAAAACACTCAGAGTCTGTATTCACATTGAGATAGCATGAGAACTGGCACCATGCCAGCGTAGAAGCTCTTCCAAAAATCCTGTTAAATTCTATTGGCCCCATGCTATCCCGATGTGAATAGAGGCCCACGTCAATAACAAAAATGACGTGAAAATAAATTAAACATGAAATGAAAAAAAGACCACCGTTCAAGAAAAGTAAAAATGGAACACTGAACAAGTCCTAAAACAATGTCACACATTAAAAGGGGTTTTCGTAAAACCTCCTTCAAAGTCTTTGCTGAAAAAAATGGTAAATAGGTTTTCAGTCTTCTGCAATAAAAAAAAAAGATTATGGCGTGTGTGTGTGTGTGTGTGTGTGTGTGTGTGTGTGTGTGTGTGTGTGTGTGTGTGTCTGTGTCTGTGTGTGTCTGTGTGTGTGGGTGTGATGATAGTTGCTTATGGAAGAAGAGTTTACGTTTATAGGGTCGATTTATCCAAAGTGTTGATTCCTTGACTTGCTCAGTTAATTTCAATTTGTTAGGTTTATTTTGAGTTTGTTTTAGATTGGGCAAAAATTTATATTTACTCAACATGCGAATAATTTTAAATTCGGATAATTAAAAGTCCATAGGTGGTTCAAAGGCTCTTTCAATTAATCGGGTTTTACTGTACATGGTCAGTTCAGTGGTGTTCATGATCTCTTTGATACAGAATCTATACAACCTATTTTGACCTACATCATATTAAGAGGAGACGTACATATTAAAAAATATATATAAATAGATACTGCATCAAAGTGACCACAGGTCATCTACGTCATGAAAGGTAGAAAACAAAATGCTCATCACACAATAATATGCAATCAAATAGAGAAAACATGGAATTTACATCACAATGAAAACTGGTCATTCTTGCTGATTACCGGTCATCTGCGTTGTAAGGAGCAGAGAAACGCCCATACTATAACAATACTCTGTCTGTCAACATTTTTTAAATATGGAATTGGCATCAAACTGATCACTGGTCATTGTCACTGACCACTGCAACAACGCTCTGTCTGTCAAACTTTTTTTAAAATGTGGAATTGGCATCAAACTGATGGCACTGGTCATTGTCACTGACCACTGTTCATCTAAATTGCAAGAAGCACAGAAATATTCATATAATAAACAGTAAGCAATTACGTTTTCCAAACTGGTCACTGATCATTGTTGCTAACCACTAGTCATACTACGTTTGAAGAAGCCTATACACCCTATAACACATCAATACAGAATGAGATAGTGAAAATATGAAACTGATATAAAACTGACCTCTAGTCTTTCTTGCAGACCACTGGTCTTCTACATTAACAAAGAAAGCATTAAACATATCAATATTGAGTGAACTCAGGAAAATATTAAATTTACATGAAACTGACCACTGGTCAATCTTGTTGACCACCGGACATCTTGTAAACTGTACAGAAGCGTTTATAACACACCAATATGCAGTGAAATAGTGAAAACGTGAAATTTTCATGAAGCTGACCACTGGTTTTGGCACTGACCAGTAGTTATCTAGGTTGTTAATATTATAAAATTACCATTAGAGCATACGCAGCCTAAGTTGTGAACATTTGGATTTTACAATAAACTTAACTACTTCATGGTCACCCTATTCGATAGGGAGAGTATTGGACAGGTAACGTTTATGGCCAATATTTAATACCATATCCATATAAACTTACCAAAATAACATAAGCAACATTTTTGTGTGTTTGCCTACTTTCCAGCGTGAATTATATTATTTGGATTTGATAACTAGTTGATTTAACTACTTGACACTTGCATGTTTAATTTTTCTGATTGATTTTGCACTCTGAAGATTTCTCAATGTTACCATTCAATAGAAAAACAGCAATAAACTCCTGTCCCATTCCATCACTTTTTATTAGATTTTATCATTTGGCTCTTAGTTTGATGTTAAGACAAGAAACCAATAATGAAATTGAAAATAAATAAATAAATAAAAATATGGGGCACTTCCCACACTTTCTCACACAATCGGAAAAAGTGTGGGGCCGCCCTCATACTTCTCTCACATGGGAGAAAGTGCAAAAGGGGAAGGACCACACTTTCTCTCAATCCCGCACTTTCTTCTTGTGAGAGAAAGTGAGCCCCCACACTTTCTCCTAAAGTGAGAGAAAGTGTGGGAATGAGAGAAACTGTGACCCAACATCAACTTATTGAGAGCAAGGTAAGTTGGCGACAAATTGGCCAAGGTCCTGGTGTTCAGGACCAATCTGTCGCCTGGGCGACAAATTGGTCCTGGAGTTGAGGCCCAATCTGTTGCCGGGCGACAAATTGGGCAGAGGCGACAGATTGGTCGTTAACATGTGTTTCTCTGGACATCTGGGCCTAGGTTTATATGTCTTTTTTCATGGTCTGCATAACCTGTGAGCCCCACAAGCTAGCTTGTGGCACAACGTTCGGAGTTTTCAATTTGGGATTTTTTAAAACTAATTTTTAATCCTTGCGGAAATTTATGCCTGGCTACTTGCCGCACAGGGTATATCTCTCATATTTCGACCTTTCTGATTTTTTTTGTCGTTGGAAATTTTGGGTCTACCATCTCATTTGTCTTTTTCACTGAGCGCTCTTGTTTGCCTTTTAGAGACACCTTTTTATACATGCAAAAGGATCTCTTTATCTCTGGAGGGTTTTCCTTTCTGCTGATTTGGGAGCGTTTCTGTGCAGCAGTTAGCCAGGATCCAGTATCAGGCCTGATGAACTCTCCACGGAGCGAAACAGGTGTCGCTCGCTGGTCCTGCTAACTTCCACTTTGGAGGACAACGGAACACTCACTGTAGAAGGATTACTTCTCTCACACACCTTCCGCTTAACACAAAGTTGACTTCAAATGTTATGGAATATTTGGGGTGGATTTTGATGTTTGCTTCGTTCATATCTGGAAGTTGAAGGCATCTGGACCCAGGTTTTGTTATCATTTCTATTTCTGCCTGACCTACATCAAACTGTGAGCTCTTCAAGCTTTTGGAGCCGAGACCAATGTTTTATACTTGAAATTGCATCTGTATACCTATCTATTTAGCTGTCCGTCTGTATGTGTCTATCTATCTTTCTGTCTATCTATCCATATTCAGATATTTGATCAGATCTAAAAAGTGTCTCGTGTCTGAAAAATACGAAACGCTCAGTGAAATTATCAAACAGAGTATTATCATTACCGTTTAGTGCTGAACGAAGTTATTGCCTAAAGAAACTTTACACGTAAACAGGTCTATACAATGCTGAATATTAATCACGTGCCTCCTTACAGAAAGTTGAAGGATTATTGTTAGCAACTCGCACATTAAATAGCACACTGTTTTCAGGCAATATTCTGTGTGCTGGTCGTGCCAGAAGCTCCGCTGGATATTATCAATCGACTCTTCCCTGTAAAAGTGCAGAGGCTTTCAAAACATATGTTTCAAAGGGGCTTAGTTTTATTTTCTCAAAATGTACTTTTGATCCTAACAGATCAATCATCGTTAGATTTGGATATTTGCTTGCCATTGTAGTTTTCCATTTATGGATATTAGATTTGACTATTTTTATCGAAGAGGTTTATGGCATTGAGTCCTCGAAAGGAAAAAAAAGCTTTATGGGCATTGATGCAAAGTTTAATATCTTGTAATCTAAGCCGTCAATTTCCAGCCTTTCATTGTTTTTTTTCTCTCTCATCAAGTCTTTTTCTGTTCCAAACGAATGCAAACATTGATTTTTGAATCGTGATGATTATATTCTCTGGAGGACTGGGGGAAAATCCATAAGTAACTGGATGGTAAGTGGTTTTAGACTTGCCACTGTGCCAAGAGGAATGCTCTGTCTCAAGATCTTCTACAGTGCTTTTTATCCCAACAATTCTTTTTCTTGAAAATTGATTTGTTAACAGTTGTAAATTGTTAGTGAGGCAAGGCCTTTACTTTTCGATTAATTTCATTTCATATGCAGTTGTGCCATATGTATCTTGCATTTAAATTCTGTTTACATCCAAGTCATTGAGTAAGGCCTTCCCTGCAATTGGAAAAACATCTATACTGTTTCCTAACTGATGAATTCGTACTATTTTAACCTTTATATATTGGTCTTTGTGATGCAATGATTTACATTGGAACCCAAGTATTGCGTTTACATCAATTAAAACTGATAAAATATTTCTAGATTTATGTAATTACGCATTATTGCATTCATCTTTCTACACTTCTCACTATTGCTTTTTCCTTATGCACAGATTCATCATTAAACTATTGGAATAAAGATAGTTAAGATACTGGGAAAGAATACACATATTTACACACACAAACGCATATTCAAACCACATTTTGACATAGAATTTGCAAAAATAAACAACTCATTTCCATAGTACAGAAAAGAATATTTCAGTTTGAAGCAAAGGAAATACGTACAACAAAAACATTTTGAAACAAATCTGCCCCATACACCTTTAAAAAAAAAAAAACTATTTTAAAATAGTCACAGTCACATTAAAAAACTAGAAGTATTTTTCATGTGGCCAATATAAAGATACATCTGCAGTCTGTAATTCAGTCCACAATGTTGTACACTCACTGTAGGCAGAATCACATTTTGCTTGTGTTAAATATCTATATCACTGAACAGTGTTGTGTAAAAGATCAGGAAGGTTGAATGTGAAAGTTCCCGTGCCCTATCAGCCGCAGGGGCAGTGAAGTGTCACAAGGTCACTGTATGTAGGGCACAGCATGAAGGTAGGCGGTGCCCATCCCCCTCCTTCCGTCGCTTTCCTGAACTGAATGAGATATACCAATTTAACGTTGGGTGGACAGAGAGAGAGGTTTAAAGCCGAAAAAAGCGACACCACGTGAGGTTCGACCTCACGACCGTCAGGTCCGCAGGCAGAATAACCACTTGACTGCGGCTCCCTCTGTATCACTGAACGTGACATGGATACACTGAGCTAGACTGCACTACACTACATACACTACACTACACTACACTACACTACACTACACTACACTACATTACAACCCAACACAGTAGCATATAAAAATAGACACGCTATACCATACCATACACTACACTACATTACAACCCAACACAGTAGCATATAAAAATAGGCACGCTACACCATACCATACAATACAATACATTACAACACAATACACTAGCATGTAAAAACAGACACACAATTCTATACCATACAATATAAATCAATGCAACACAACACACTTGCACATAAAAGTAGCCATGCAATACAATACAATGAATACAACACAACACAACACAACGTAACGCAACACAACGCAACGCAACGCAACTCAACGCAACGCAACGCAACACAACGCAACGCAACGCAACACAACGTAACGCAACGCAACGCAACACAACACACTTGCACATAGAAACAGGCACGCAATACAATACAAAGAAACACTAAACAACGCAACACAAAACAATAAACCAGCCTATACAGAGAGACGCGCAAGTCACTCACTTTATTCTGCCAATCGACATGCAGTCTTTGGAAGTAACGGTCTTTTTTTTTTTCTTCTGTACGCTGCGAACAAGCCTTATTACAAAAGCAATCTCCAAGTGTTTTCAAGAAAGCTGAAACCTTAGCACAGGGGTAGGTCTATAAGTTGACGACTGCTTCTCCTTTGAGCAGCCCCACAGACGCTGATGTATGTCGATAATGTCGCCTTCTGAATAACATTGTCAAGCAGTTTGTTTTTTTCCCATTTCGCTTTGTTTAAATCAGCGGTTTTCCGGAGACATTGTTGACTTCACTGGTTTTCCTGACAGACTGTTCACATCAGTAGTTTTTTTTAAAGACTTTATTCACATCAATAGATTATCTGGCTTTTTTTTCTTACCTCATTTCTTCAGATTGCCTTTTCTTAATTGCTAATTTCTTTCTTTCTTTTTTTTCATTGCGCGCAATACATAAAAGAACAAAAAGGAACCTTGAATATTTCTTTTAATGACTTGCGAATAACATCATAAATACATCAAAATACTTCGTAATTACACGTGGAATTTTTTTAAAGAAAAGAAAAGAAAAAAGAAGATGTACATGTTGGCATTTCATATCTCTAAAACAGACATATTTAGCCAGCATGCTTCACGTATGCATACCATACTACAGAGATAAGATAATGTTGCTTATAGCCCAGCCGCCATACTACAGAGAACAATATAGAGTTCTATAAGAAACTCAAAACAATCACACAAACAAACAAACGACAATAACAACAACAACCACACACAACAACAACAACAACAACCACACACAACAACAACAACCACACACAACGAAAACAATCTGTAGTGTTTGTTTATTCTGTCTATATAAAGAAGCATTCAAACAAACAGAAAAGAACCGATTTTTTTTTTTAAAGTAACAAAACAAACAGGCTTCTCATTGTTATGAATCATGCACAGTTTTGAACAAAAAAACACTATCTATTTTTGTGCGTGTGTGTGTGTGTGTGCTGTGTGTGTGTGTGTGTGTGTGTGTGTGTGTGTGTGTGTGTGTTAGCAACAGAAAGACTTCTAATAACACCAATTCAGATATTCAGCAGATAGCAGGGACTAGCACAAGAATAGAAAACTACTCTGAAAATAATTTATTCATCCATAAACGATGTATGGGGCAACTAGTTTGTCGCAAATTGATGATGTCTCACGTTTAATGGTGTTATAGTTTTCTAGTTCCAATGTTTATGCGATAAAATTCTTAAAGGAATTAGATAGCGGGAAAGGTTTACAGGGTTTGCTTTAAAAAAAAAAATTTTTTTAAGCCTCTAACCATTTACAGTGTAACGTTCGATCGGATCTAAAGTAATAGAAATTACATGACATCCAGTAGAATTATCAAACAGTGTTATCAAAATTGTTTAGTGCTCAATGAAATTGTTGCGAAAATAATCTATATGTAAACAGTTTCACAACAAAAGTAGGGCATTATTACGTGGATCTTTACAAAAAGTAGAAAAGTGCTTGTAAACATGAACTATAAGACAATTTGTAGCAAAAATAATCTGTAAAATTCAAATTTGAACCAAGTTCATCGTAAAATCCTGCTCTTTTTGTATTTTTATAGTTACACATCAGTTTATTTCTCTTTTAAATTTTTTTTGTTCCATTTGTTGCAACAGTGAGGACTTGTTTCCTCACGAGAAGCAATATCATGATGTATAGTCTCGAGCTTCTTTGCTACTGAGCAGATTGCATTTGAGTGTTTTTGCAGTAGTCGTCCAACGATTAATAGCGATACTGCTTTGTCTTTGAACTTTTGACGAACTGGACGAATCGAATACAACTCAGTTATACCATAAAGTCAAATACTTTTTTTTTTAATTGAATTTCTTGGATAGATAAAAAAAAGTCCATGTACACGGATGTGTTTTATTTTATTTTGTTTGTTTCTTTCTTTCATTTTTAATGAAGCACGTGCCCTTTTGAAACCATTCCCGCAGGACATCACACTTTCATCCTATTTGTAATGAAATAGGCTGTGCCTAAAACTCCTCTGAATCTTCCAGATCCACTCATCCCCCTCCTCCTCGCTTTCAAAAATCGAGTAAAAATTTTAGTCTTTTTCTCTCCAAAGGTGAAGATGATCCTAACTGATCAACCATGGTGATAACTGGATGCGTAATTACTTTTATAAGTTTTCTTGTATCGATACGAGTTTTTACTTTCTAAATCCGAATAAGTTTAAGGGCATTGACGCAATGTTTAATGCCTGGTAATCCGACCCTCCATTTCCACTATTTTTTCATTGTTATTTTATCACTAATTTGTTCTTTTTCTATTCCAAACATGTTCAAACATTGCTTTTTGAATAATTTTCATCACGTTGTCCACATGACAGGGAATAAAATCCGTGAGTGAGCGGGCTTTGAAAATAATAACCATTTCAGATATGCAGCTCTGCCAAGAGCTGTGATCAGTCTTTTTAACCAAACTTTATACAGTGTTTTTGTATCCCTATTTTTTCCTTGGAGGTTACTTTCATCATTTTTGTGAATCATTAGAGAGCCAGATCCCAATTATTAGCTTTTGATAAACTCCAGTTTGTATGCAAAAGCATTTGAATTTCGTTTACATCCCATCCAAAGGGCACAGGGCTTCATTACATTTTTACCAAATCGATCAATTGTTAGCATTTTTTTCTTGAAGGGAAGTTTTACTCTCCATTTAGAAGAATTTCTTATGTCATCTGCCTGTTGTGAGATTTTATGTTCAATACAATTCATTTTAATACCATTAAGATTTTTATCCTAACGTATCATAGAAGCTAGAATTTCAGCACACAGGATATACAGTAAGATGAAACGGAGTCGCCCTGCCTGAAACCAGTGAAAGAAGAAAACCTTGATGATTTACTGTCATTCACAACACAGCTGATTTTATTTCTCTGTAAAAAAAAAACACCCCAAAACTTATTCATCGACAGATATCAGGTCCAAATCCGAAGATGTGTAAAACTTTTAGACATAAATCGCCAGTCGAGAGAATCATATGCCTTTTCACCATCAAACTAAGGCAGCGGGCCAGGAAAAGTGCCTTTATTCAGACAATTGATTATACCATTTCGCACCCCGATGTTATGTCCAGTAAAGAGGTTAGCCATAGAACCACTCTGATCTTTATTGGTATATACATTGACTACATGTTTTAGCCGATTTGCCAGGCACAGAGACCCCCTTTTATAGACTACGTAGAGAGGGGATATTGGTCTCCTGAAATATTGTTTACGTCGATGTTGTCATTGAAAGATTTTTCACATCAGTGATTTTACTGAGAGACTGTTCACATCAATGGTTTTACTGAAAGATTTTTCACATCAGACCTGACAGATTGTTTGCATCAGTTTTTTTCCCCGGCAGATTGTTCACTTTAGGAGTTCACCTGAGAAATTGTTTACGTTACTAGTTTTGCTGAAAGATTGTTAACACACATGGGTTTTTCCCGAGAGATTGTTTACATCAGCGGTTTTACTGACAGATTATTGCCACCAATGGTTGGACTGAAAAATCGCCCTCATCAATGGATTTTCTGAGGGTGGGGGGGGGGGGGGGGGGAGGGAGACGAGAGACAAGAGACAGAGACAGAGACAGATAGAATGACACAGTGACATGGAGGGATGTTCGAGTGGATAGAACACATTCCCAGGTCTGTGGTTTGAGTCTCAAACATTCTTATCAATAGCAAGAACGGTTTTGATGTTGTCAATTCCACTAATTCTTTGAAAGGGGTGGTGAAAAGACAATCAACCACATAAATTTAACTGAAACTCACTTACCCATGCACACTCATAATCAACGCGTAAATACGATCTGAGGGAGAGAGAGAGAGAGGGGGGGGGGGGGGGGGGGGAGAAGAGGAGGGAGAAGAGAGGGAGGGAGGGAGGCAGGGAGGGAGGGAGGGAGA
>CM065737.1:60218457-60223457 GCA_033310375.1 Conus canariensis
GTGTGTGTGTGTGTGCTGTGCGTGTGTTGAGCGCGCGCCGTACGTGGTGTGTGTGTGTGTGTGTGTGTGTGTGTGTGTGTGGTGTGTGTGTGTGTGTGTGATTTTATGCGTGTGTGCGCGTCTATGTGCGTGCATGTGAGTGTTTGCGCAGATGTATATGTTGGTGCATCTTGCACAATCATTTATTCGTTGTGTATGCTTGCCGAGCAGGTTAACCAGATTTATGGTATGTTTTAAAACTAACCCGTATGTACTTTAATCAGCCTTATTGAATTTTTTTGTTTTGCTTTGTTATTTCTTCCTGTTTTATGTTTATCTTCAATTAGAATGCCTCTGTTGTTGATTTGGTTACTCGTTTATTTACTTGTTCGTTTATTTGTTTATTCATTTATCTATTTATTCATTTAAACCTAGACAGAATGTGGTCGAGGAGAGACTGTATGATACGAGTATCACCAAAGCTACGGATGGTTATACTTTGAAAAAAAATAAACGAATAAACAAACAAAACGCTTTTGAATGGATATTGCAGACAAGTAGTGACACATTACAGTGTGCTTTTACTTTTTATTTTATTTTTGTTTTTAGATCAAAACGACATCAGCACGCGGAATGATAAACCACTACATCAGTACTCAACAAAGCTGTCCTACAGGAACGTTCGTTTTCGACTGACAACGAACATTTTAAATTACGTAGAACCAGACGATAAGTTTATTGTCAGAGAGAAAAAAAATTATTCGTACAGACTCATCTCCTTTTCATCCTGCATCTCTCTCTCTCTCTCTCTCTCTCTCTCTCTCTCTCTCTCTCTCTCTCTCTCTCTCTCTCTCTCTCTCTCTCTCTCTCTCTCAACTCGCCCGCTCGAGCTCTCTCATTTTTGCTATCGGTGTGTACGTGCGTGCCTTTTTTTTTTCTCTCCACACAAGCAGTGGGTGTGACACCTTTGCCGTCTTCATCTCATTTTGCTCCCCACCCCCATCCCCTCCCCCCCCTCTTCCCCTCCTGTCTCCCTTCCCCACCCCAACCACCCACCCACGTACCCCATCCTTCCCAGTCCCCTCCCTCCACAAAATGATGAAAAGTTGGACGCGATGTCTACTACCACGACGTCTTGCCCCAGCCGTCCATCAGCCGGAAGTGGCGCGCGTCGGTCGCCATCTTTGATCCGGGTACCGAAGCCAAGCTAGCTGAGCACCTTGGTCCGGGCAAGGTCTTCAGGGGGAAGCTGCAGTGGACAGAAGAGGTAACGGTGCACACTGAGCTTTGCCACGACACAAACCTGACGGGTAGCTTCGATTTTTTTTCTTCGTTTTTTTTTCTTCTTTCTTTCTTCTTTCCTTAAAGGCTAGATCGACCAGGGGCAGGATGGTAGACTGCCACTTGATGTCGACGCTAGGATATTTTGGGGTAGTGCTCAGAAACGGGGATGGGTGGGTGGGCTGGTCGTTGGGGAGGAAGGGAGGAAAAGAGAAAGCCGCCGGATGGCGGGAGGTTGGGCGAGACAATGCGTGGAGACTTGCGCTTGTGGAGAGAGAGAGAGGGAGCGCTGAGAGCAGCGGCAGAAGAAGAAGAAGGCCCTTTCCCCGCGTTCGGCAGGGATGTGGAGGGAGACAGACACGCTGACAGCCGCCATTGCCGTGACGCTACCGTCGGACATCTGTCTCGCTGGGTGCAACAGGCGCCGCAAGTGCTGAGGTAAACACATCGGGAGATGCTTCTCGCCCCACGCTTCCAGGAAAGCGGCAAGCGTTCAGAGAGGGGGTGGAGGGGAGGTAGGGGGTTGTTTAGTCGTCTCCCATATGCGCGGGTCAGGAATCGACCTGGTGGGGGCAGGTAAACTGACCACACGACTGGACTGGACTGGACGAACGGACGGACGGCTCGGGCGCAGAGAAAGGGGTTAGCGTCTCCGGCGAAAAGGATGGATGGTCGTCGCTTCTCTGATTTTCTTCTCTTTGCTTTGCTTTTTCTTTGCTTTCTTTCTTTCTTTCTTTTCAACATTTTGCTCTGCGTAACATACCCGACGCTGGATGATGATGCTGACGTTATTTACATTTCACGCGGATCTTCGAGCGTATGGGAGTGGCCTGCATCTGAGACAATGTTTCATGATTTGTCTTTGGTTCACCGTCCGTACCGCGTACCGTGCCTGACACCGGATAATCTGTAGGGTTTTTTTTTTCTTTTCTTTTTTGAGGGTGGATGGGGGGGAGGGGGAGGGAAGGGGTGATTTGAACTTCCGTTTCACTTCCTTCAGATGCGAATGACGACGAGTGCAGGCAAACGAAGTCTCCGTCATGGTAGCAAATGACTCGACAAATGTTTCAACTTGCGTCGGATGGGCGACTACTCACTGAGTTGAAAGAGAGGCGAACCAAGTCCAGTCTGTTGGAAAGCTTCATGTACTTACAGCAGAACCCGTTTTTCTTACGTATGATTATGTACACGCAGAGCTGCATTCGAGCGTATTTGGAATGCAAATACGTGTGTTCTAGTTGACTGATTGGCCTGGCCAGTTAACTCCCAGTTTCGTTCTTGTGTAGGCTATGCAGATCCATTCTGCTGTGCTGGTCGCTTGGTGAAAAATGATAGGGGACTAGGAAAAGGCAAAGAATGAAGAAAACGAAAGCGATAGGCATCAAAAAGAAAAGACGGCAAATACGGATGGAAAGAGAACATTCTGATTTCATCTTCACAGCGCTAGGATGGCTCAGAGAAATGTAGAGAGGACAAAGCGTTTCAATCTCTCTTTGCTTTTTCCCTTTGTGTGTGTGTGTGTGTGTGTGTGTGTGTGTGTGTGTGTGTGTGTGTGTGTGTGTGTGTGTGTGTTTTGCGTTGTTTGTGCAATATCAGCACACGTTTATACAGATAAATATTTGTTTACAATTTGAACAGGTTTCACCAACATGCTGTTCTTATAGTATTAATATTTATTTAAGTGTTGGAACATGTTGCTGTTCAACATAGAGCTGCTTATCCTGCTATAGTAAATGATGTGATTAACTTCTGTAGAGACTATTTAAAATCATGTTTCAAAAGTATTCTTCACTGGCATTTCCAGTTGCTATTAATACATCTCCAGGTACATTTTCAACGTTGCATTTGGTTGCAGATGCCATGCAGTGAACAATATGTTTGTACTAACATGAGCGACTGACCTCTTTCCATGTGCTGATACTGTTGCATCTCTTTTGGATGCTGTTTGGTACATTCCTGGAGTTTTCTTCTGAATGTTCATTCATTCATTTGGTCATATATTTACTTGTATATTTGTTAACGTGCTACTTTTCATTCATTTAATGACACGTGAAATTTTTTATTCACTAACCGATTCCTATGTTTACTGATTTTGTATAAACTACCATCATGTGATTACATGGACAGCATCGCACTCTTCTGACAATTAGAATGGTCGCAAATCATTATCATCGTCATCGTCATCATCATCATCATCATCACCATCACCACCATGATTATTGTTGTTATTACAATTATTGCAATCATCATGATAATATTGATGACCATCATCACCATTATTATCACCAGTATCATCATCATTGTTATTGTTGCTGTTGTTTATTATCATTATTACTGCTGTTGTTCTTGTTATCCATTAATATCTTATTATGATTACTATCATCATCAGTAGTAGTAGTAGTAGTAGTAGTAGTAGTAGTAGTTGCAGCAGCAGCAATAGTAATAGTAGTAGTAATGATGTTCTTGTCGTTTTTGTTGTTTATTGCAGATATAACTTTTCGTACATGTTATGTTGTTGGGAGAACGCACTAACTACAGAGCTTCTGTAACAAACAGACAGTCTTTGAGTTTACTTTGTTTCATATTCGATTTTATTCATATTCCTGTTTCATTTCTTTCTAGTTCATGCATTCTCTGTTCATTTCTTTGATGTTAGATTTCTGTCATTTTGATTTATTTTGTATTTTCATTATTTGTTTTATTTTGAATATTATTTTGGTCTTATTTCATTTCATTTTATTCACATACTTTATTTTATAGTATTGCCTGTCATGGTTTTTTTTTTCATTTTTTTTATGTTGTCATTTTTACTTTATTTCATTTTGTTTTGTTAAATTTGTCGTTGTTTAACTTACATTTCGTAACGTGTTTTCGATCTAGGGAATGTTTTACACTTTATTGTTGACCTCAAAAAGCGGGTCTTCAACGTTCTGTGGAATGCAGCTGTCAGTTTTATCTATCTGTCTATCTGGCTGTCTATCTATCTGGCTGTCTATTTGTCTATCTCTTTACCTACCGTCTATCTCTCTAGTATCTGCATGCAGCTGTCAGTTTTATCTATCTGTCTATCTGGCTGTCTATCTATCTGGCTGTCCATTTGTCTACCTCTTTACCTACCGTCTATCTCTCTACTATCTACCTGTCCATCCACCCACCCACCCGCCAATTCATGTGTCTATCTGTCTATCTGTTTGTCTATTATCTTTCTGTCCATCTATTTTTGTCTATCTTCTGTCTATCTGTCTACCTGTCCGTCTGTCTTTCGACTTGTCCGTCTGTCGGTTAGTGTTTATGTCTTCCTATCTATGACTGTCATTTGTATCTGTCAGTCTGTCTATCCATACATAATTTTGCCACACACACACACACACACACACACACACACACACACACACACACACACACACACACACACACAATATAATAATAATGATAATAATAATAATAATAATTATGTATAATACTTATATAGCGCATTTCTTGTTGAACAACTCAATGCGCTTACATCCACCATTTGCACTTATTCATACAATATTCATGCACACAGCAAAAAGAAAATACACAATGGCAGACGCACCTACATGCATAAACTGTCTCACCGAACTAGTTGTGGAGGAATTTAAGAGAGATCTAGTCATCTACAGAAGAGAATAGGCTTTTTTGAAGAGGTAAGTTTTGAGCTGAGATTTAAAAGAAGAAAGAGTAGGCTGATTACGAAGGTCTTCAGGGAGGGAGTTCCA
>CM065737.1:60228457-60250957 GCA_033310375.1 Conus canariensis
AGCATTGCAGCTCGCCTCCTGCATTTATTTATTTATCTATGTGTTTATTTGTTTGTTTATTTGTTTATGTATCTCTCTACTTCTAGTATTTTCATTTATTCTCATTTATCTATTTATTTGTTTGTTTGTTTATTTATTCATGTGTTGTTTGTTTATTTGTTTATGTATCTCTCTACTTCTAGTATTTTCATTTATTCTCATTTATCTATTTATTTGTTTGTTTGTTTATTTATTCATGTGTTCATTTGTTTGTTTATTTGTTTATCTATTTCTAGTATTTTCATTTATTCTCATTCATTTATCTATTTGTTTATTTATTTGTTTGTTTATTTCAAAAAGTTTGCAATACTTGCAGTGAACACGGAGCAGCAGCATTTAGTACCTCCCCACACTGTCTTTCGAACTGTAGCACGTGCTCATTTGGTAATCTGTTTCTTCTTACTACCTCCCCCTCCCACCTCCTGTTTTTCATTTCTTTCTTGTGCATTCTTATTCAAACCATCATCTGTCTTTTTTTTTTTTTAACTATGGATGGCTTATTAGCATTTTAGTTAACTCGCAGCGGGTGATAGTTAACTTATTTGCAATGTGTTTAATGTATAGTGAGTGATGATATTTTTCTGGGTTTCGTTTTGTTGTAGTGTGACTTGTTCTAGTTCTCATGCCTCAGACTTTCTGGCCACCCCCCCCCCCCCCCTCCCCCTCCCTTTTATGTCATTCATGCAAAACTTGCAAATCCGTAGCAAAAAAAGAAGAGTTTGTGCGTGAGCATACCAACGCACGAGAGTGTGTAAGCAAACCGGGCATTGTACTACAGTATTATAAACTGCAACATGCAACAAACCAGCAAGTGTTACCACACCATACAAATTCAGGTAGACAACTCAGAAAAAAATTGCCGTAATATTTAACGCAATATTTGAAGCAAATTCAGTGCCTCACATGGTGCCAAAAAGGGTTATAACAGGTAAATCTAATACTTAAAAACTTATGTGCGGTGTGCCACAACATATTATATCAGTAATGAAACAAGAGCTTTTATTCATTTATTCATTTGTGTGGGTTTTTTTTTTCAATGCAGTCTTCTGCAATATCCTGTTTTGATAATCATATTTTCACTACCTTTGATATGTCAATCGTTATGGGGAATGGAGTAGAGATATGAGGAGGAGGGGGTATTGGGGCTGGGGAAGGGGGCGGGGGCGGTAATGATGCCAGATCAAGAATCGGCTCACGTATCTTCCAGGGTACCAAAATACAAACACACACACAAAAGCACGGTGCAAAAGAACTCTTATCTGATAGAATACATGACAAAAATAGCAATGAACGATTTGGACAAGTATGCATTCTTTAGAAACTACAAGCTACAGACATTTTAAAAAAAAATGCACAAAACAAAACTCTTCAGATTATTTTATGGATGTTTGATTTGCAGTGATGATGACGATTGTAATAATAATAATAATGATAATAATAATAACAATAATAATTAGTAATAATGATAATAATAAGAATTCTAATGATAATTATAAGTAATATAGCGTCACCCTAGAAACAGGCAATTGAACCTCTGTCCCAATGGTACACACTGATTAGACATTGAAGTTTATTACCACACTAACAAGCAAACCAAAAATATAGTAAAACAAAATGGAAATAAATAAATGAATGAATAAATGTATGAATGCATGAATGAACGAATAAATACATAAACAAATAAGTAAATAAATACATGAAAAAATTAAAGTAAATAAAATAAAATGAGACAAAACTAAAGTTATGCAAAACTATTAAATAAACAAATGTAGAAGAACTGACCAAAGTTATTCAAAAAATCAAATGAAATAGGAAACAGGACCCTGTTTCCAAAGATGAGAACAAGTGCACTATCCATTGCCCAACAAACCTATCCTTTCTGCGAAGGTTCTAAAATCACTCAGTAATGACAGAGATGTTTGGACCGCTCGTGGATTACATTGTGTTTATTGTAGTATGAAACACGGAGAGCATTTTTTTTAACCTGAAGATCAAGGTAGAGAGTCTTTTTTTTTTTTTTTTTTTTTTTTAGTTCACTTTAGATAAAATGTTGATGATGGAACAAAGTAAAAGAAACAAAATCACTGACTCCCCTATGCACAGTCCAAGGCACTCCGTGTCGTCCACCCACTGAATTTATCGGTCAGCTTACGTGGGGAGGCTGTCTTTACGTGTATCAGAGTTATGGTTCTGTCGTCCAAATGAACTTTTGCAAATTCCTAACGTGAGGCAAAGTATATCCAAAGAGTGACTCGAACGGATTCATCACAGATCCTGGCAGTCAATAACAGTTAAACAATCTCTAGGCCTTTTTTTTTCTTTTAATACGACGGAGGGACAGCGGGTAACTGAATTTGCCGGTGACAAGTGCGTGTTACAACTTAGAATCGCAGCGTATGCTTTCACGAAACCCTGCCCTCGGCTTTGCTAGCAACACTGCTTCCTTTAGTTTTGGAGAAGAACAATATGCAAACTTCACAAAGAAAATGTGAAGGATCACAAGTCATCGGAAATTTTTCACCCAGCAGAGCAAATGTTTTTTTTTTTTTTTTTTCTTTTTTGGGCCGAAATCTTGACAAATGGGCTTAAGACCAAGCTGAACGTGAAAGTATGCCAGAAGTGTCCATTCATTGAATTTCAAATCAAATCGTCCAGCGGTTTATGAAGATACACTTTACATCGCACTCATTAATTTTTCATCCATATGGAAATAATGATAGTAATGATAGTAGTAGTAGTAGTTAGTAGTAGTAGTAGTAGTAGTAGTAGTAGTAGTAGTAAGGTAAGGTAAGGTAATGTTGCTTATAGCTCAGCCGACCGCAAAGGGCCACATCATGGCTGTCACCACCTCGAATCAACTCATAAGTCATCCAAAAAAAAAAAAAAGGAAAAACAAAACCCATCAAGAACAATAACAAACCCATTCACACATCTCTTTAAAATACACCTTCTAAAACCGCACAGTAGTAGTAACAATAATGATAATGATAACAAGAAAAAAAGAAGTAACAACAACAAGAACAACAACAACAACAAAATAATAATAATAATAATAATAATAATAATAATAATAGTAATAATGATAATGATAATAATGATGATAATAATGTTGAAGATGACAATGTATAAAGTTACTGTGATAGTACATCTTCATTCTGTAGAATTCTATGTGTAAATTCGCGTAAAAGTGGATTTGATTTGGGTTTTTTTTTTTAAAGGTACTTTGTCGTGTTTGGTTTTTTTTTCCAACAGATATGACGTTGTCAAGCATTTGTACTTGCTTGGAAAGTGTTCAGGGTATGATGCACCAAACTAATGACTGATTACTTTACTCAGAGATATGTCTGACGTCTTCAATAATCATCTGATAAAAACAGTAAATCTAATAATTTTTTAATGGCCAAAATGTGAAAAACATCCCCACCTCCATGGAAAGCTCGACAAATCACTATCTTCTCTTGCACCGAAACGAGCTAGTAACGTCACGTAGTGTTCAGAGTGATAAACTGCCATTAGAGGTACAAACGGACTTCACCTAAGAAGCTGACTGGTTAAACTTTTATGTTATTGGTTCCTTCCTTACTTTAAAGTATAATCTCTTCCTTACTCACTTCCAAAATATTCCCAGAAAATGCATGCACGCTCTGTAAATTTTAACACAAACTTGAGTTTGCACGCATTACTGTATAATCCAAATATGTCTGTACGGGTTTTTCTTCTCTGTAATGTTCCCGGAATCAGATATGACATGTGTACATGATCAAAACACAAAACATTTATGAAAAAAAAGAAAGAAAGAAAAAAACACTTCCTGATGTGTATTTTGTCCAGCAAAAGTGTTCAGGACATAGTTTTAAAAAATGATAATAATCCCGTTGTGACCAAACTGTCTTCAATTTTATATGACATTATTTCATTATTAGAAGCTTGAGACATTCTTTGCGAGTGCCCTTTTAGGGCACAACCCCTTTGTTTCTTTGGTTGCTTGCTGTAAATTTTCAAGTAAAACGTTTTTTCCCTCTTTTAAATTAAAAAAAAAATTAAACCGTGGCCATTTTCGGTCTGATTAAATATTTTGCTTTATTCTGTTGGTGGCAAATACTAATGTTTATAAGTGTATAATAAACCAATGCATTTAAAAAGAGCCTAAAAGATCGAAATGGAACAGAAAAATATAACGCTCTCAAAAGATGCGAGCCCTGTCCAGTTCCATGCTACTGACATCATACAAACCTTTAATCAGAAGTTGAGAAAAACAAGAAACATCAGAAGTGTACTTTCTTATTTGATATCAACCAAGCAGTCATGAAAACGGGAGATCAATTACGCTAGTTTTTGTTGACCTCAAAGGTACCATATCTTGGGGTAATATATATATATATATATATATATATATATATATATAAGTTTAATTATATATATATTTTGAATATAAATTCAGAGCAACAGAAAGAATTTTTATCCCCTTGTTTATTTGAAATATTGCTAGGTCTTGACGTTTCTATTTCTCTTTCTTTTGGTCTCTGTTCAGATTTTTTTTTTCCTTTCTAAGTGTAGTTAAATGTGATTAATTTCGATTGTTTTGTAAATTAAGCGATACTATTATAAAAACAAGCATGATGCATTGAGAGTATATTTGTCGCACAGTATTGGCAATTAGTTTCATATCTTTCTAGAATGCCCTAGAAATATACTTCGAAATACATCAATACCCAAAAGTTCCGTTCACCCCCATATCAGTTGTTTTTATTTCAATGTGATTTTCTTTCAGACTTTGGGAAAAAAAAGCGCAACACAAAACAATTAAATTGATAAAAGGTGGGAAGGGTGTACGAGATTCTTTTTTCTCTGAAAGTACCTGGAGTACTTATCAGTCTATTCATTCAGGGTTTTTTTTCTTTTGAATGCTGTTAAACGAATTGGTTTAAAAATTGTGTGTGTATCAAAAGAAATTTTTCGAATCTCGATCTTTTTTGGTATCTGCTGTGAAAATGTTCCTTTGCACTCAAAACTGGGTACTTTTTGTCAGTGTGTTAAGTCAGTAATCCACATTTTGTATCCATTGCCCTTCGAAATAATGTTTAAACATATCGAAACACGTGAGTGCTCACAACATATATGATGGAAACTTATCAATCCCTTTCATTTGAAAAAAGTAGACGTCAGGTTTTAATTGTTCTAACACGTGAGCACTCATTTTTATAAGTGCTCACGTGTTAGAACAATTAAAACGATACATACTTGGCTATCTGTCTTATCTGAAAAAAAGTAATCACCATTTTTTTTATAAAATGTTCTAAATGTTCATATTTTGTAAAGTGTCATGTTGACCTAGAATTCTTGTAATACACCTCTCATGTAGAATTTGATAATTACAATATAGTTTTCAATGCTGTGGTTCGCCAAGCGTCTGATGCTATCCTTTATCTCTTCTTTTTACAACCGTCCGAATGGTTCTTGAGAGTATTATGATAACGCAGTGGTTCTTTCGCGCAGAACATGCCTTTGAGTTGTTTGAGATATAAACCGACCTTTGTGTTATGACGGTTTTCTCCCTTTCTCCTTTAGCGACATCGTCAGTCAAAAACCTTTTAAATGAAAAAGCTAGAATGCTAGCACTTTGCCATCAGCTTTCTAATAAACTTCTAACAGAATGTGACCCGCTCTGAGTAATACGTTCCAAACGGTGATACAACTGTTTCAAAATAATTCGAATAAACATTAATTTATTGTTTTAGAAAACGAAAACCTGAGTTATCTTAAATATGTCTTTCCAGAATTTATCAAAGGCTGGTAAATCAAACCCTCAGTTCGATCTTGCCTGTATCTGAGTACTGAAAAAAAACGCGAATCTGGCTGTTCTTGGGTGCTGTACTGAATAATAAATATAATTATACCTTTTTCACCTTCGAATATGAGCTCAGTATTATCTGCATTTATATCCTCAGATGTCATTTTTCTTCACTTCCTATTTCAAGACATTTTTTTTGTTTTTGACTTATCATAATTACTAAAATTTCAACGTTTAGTGTGAAAAGATATTTAGATCATGGGTCAGCCTGTCTACAGATCTTTTTTTTTATCTGAAAAACACAAGATAATTTGGGTTTGTCAAAGACTGTTGTCTGAACACTTTCTTAACTTAATGCTGAAATCCAGTGGCAGAAATACGGGGTCTATTTCAAATTCTAGTGGTTTATTTATTATTCTTTCATGTAAAAATGAAAATAGAAATCAGAAAAGGCAAAGACGGGACAACTTCCAATACACTGCAGCGAAAGGGAAGTATCGTTTCTGGCAGAAAGCATTTTTGTCGTTTCTGGAATCACCACAATAACACTCCAAAATTAGGATACTGGTTAATAAATTCAGACGAATTTTTTAACAGAATTCTATGCAAATTCTGTAATATCGGTGATCTGAGCCTTGTGAGCCACGTTAATAAACATGGCAAACTTCCTTGATTTTATCGTCTCTGAAATGTCGGGGACAATTTGTGCCGAAAAGTGAAAATAGTATGTCCGTTTTTTTTGTTTTTTTCCAATCCAGTGTTTTTTTGTATATGTTTGTATCGTGTTCTTCAAATTTCTACTCGACATTTAATCCATTCTCAAAATAGAATAAAGTAAGTCATCAAATCTGAATGTGTTAGAAACCGGGGAGATTTTCCACCCCTCATGAACATGATACGATTTTGATTTTGATTTTAAGAGACAATGCCTCTCTTGATTATTATCTTTACTCAGTGAACTATTTTTTGTCTTAACTTTTTCTGTTTTGTTTTGTTTGTTATTTTCTTCCTTTTATGGATTTGGAGGTGTAAGATTATCCTCAGTATGTCTGTCTCTCCTTTTGCCTTTGTCTGTTCTGTCAGCTGCCCCCCCCCCCCTCCCCCCCCCCCCCCCACACACACACACACAATGCCCCACTACGTCGCTCCACGTCGTCGTCGTCGTCGTCGTCGTCTCTCTCTCTCTCTCTCTCTCTCTCTCTCTCTCTCTCTCTCTCTCTCTCTCTCTCTTCCATTCCCTCCCTCCTTCACCCCCCCCCCACCCTTTTCTGGTGCTCTTCCCCTTTGTCTCTTAGTCTGTCCGTTTTCATGCTGTCTGTTTTTTTGTCCACCGCCAATTGTCGTCTGTCTGTCTGTCTGTCTGTCTGTCGTCTGTCTGTCTGTCTGTTTGACTCTCTCTAACTGTTTCTCTTCCTTTCTGTCTGCCTGCCTGCCTGGTTCTGTCTACCTGACTAAATCTGTCTGTGCGTCTTTCTGTCTGTCTGTTTATCCATTCCTTTATCTATGTTTCCATCCACCAATCCATCCATCCTATCTATCTATCTATCTATCTATCTATCTATCTATCTATCTATCTATCTATCTATCTTTCTTTCTTTCTTTGTCTGTTTATCTGTCATCTGTCCCTCCATTAAAAAAGAATTCCACTAATATGATATTTGAATAATCAGAACTATATCTCAGCTACAAACCTGTATTATTCTCCAAAATTTTTGTTGACTGTCTCATTGACGCTTTGTCTACCTACCCGATTGCTCCCCCCCCCCCTTCTCTCTCTCTCTCTCTCTCTCTCTCTCTCTCCTCTCTCTCTCTCTCTCTCTCTCGTTTACGACAGCCAAATGAAGAAGAAAAAAAAAGATGCAAAGCATATAAACGTACTCCCAGCTTATCTTGAATACAAGTACTTTCTGAGATATTCCATAAAGAAGAAACACCGTTAGGGGCCGTTATAGCCGTTAGTAACGGCTATTCTGGTAAAATAAAACATCGGGCATCATCCGTGACCCATAATGAACATAATATATTATGTACACATTTTCAGAAAGATCGGCCCAGACGTTTTGTCTGAAACGAGTGGAACACATTTTGACCACGGACAGACACACAGACAGACACACAGACAGCATTTCTTCGTTCCCATTGTAAAGTACGCCCTGTTCTATAAGAACTGGCAGTACAAAAAGGACCGAAATACAGTTGTACTCTGAAAGGCACATAAGATGCAACGTTAAAATATTCGAAGCGGAAGACAGTAATTCTATCGCATAAAAACATCAGTAACGATTCTCATACAGTGTAATTCTCCGAAAAGTGATAAGGTCCAGCATTCTGTGAATATTCAAACACACAAGCACCTCCAAGCCCCCTACCCTCCGCCCTCCCACACACACATTGCTAAATACAACAAAGGCAAACATAAACATTACATGACACGGAAGTGAGGATATTTTTAAAATCCCCCCTCATACATAAAAACACTGTGCTTAATCTACTGACATTTATCACGGTAAAAAAGCATTTAAAAAACCCTGATTCAGCATACACACACACACACACACACACACACACACACACACACACACACACCCCACACACACACACACACACACAACCACACACACACATAGATAGAGAAATAGACAGACAGACGGGTAGACATAGATAGATAGGCAGACAGAGAGAGAGAGAGAGAGGGAGGGGGGGGAGGCAGGTACCTAGTCAGCTAGGTAGAAGATAGATAGATAGATAGATAGACAGACAGACAGACAGATAGATAGATAGATAGATAGATAGATAGAAGATAGATAGATAGATAGACAGATAGATAGATAGATAGATAGATAGATAGACAGATAGATAGATAAAAGAAACATACACACACATCCGTACAGACAGACAGACAGACAGACAAACCTACATTCATACATATATACATGCATATCAACACAATGGTGTTTGTCTTTTTGCACAACCATCACCTCTCTACCCCTAAAAGATATTATTCAAGTGCTTAAAAAATTCGGAAAGAATAGAGTAAGGTACTCTGGATAACAGGCCGAATTCTCTGGCATGTTCCCTAAATAATAAACTACATTCTTAGCAAGTTTCCCTAAATAATAAACTACATTCGTAGCAAGTTTCCCTAAACAATAAACTACATTCGTAGCAAGTTTCCCTAAATAATAAACTACATTCGTAGCAAATTTCCCTAAATAAAAAACTACATTCGTATCAAGTTTCCCTAAATAGTAGAGTACATTCGTAGCAAGTTTTCCTAAATAATAAACTGCATTCTTAGCAAGTTTCCCTAAATAATGGACTACGTTCTCCAACACATTTCACCAAGTAATACACTAAGTTCCCTGTTTGTTTCCCTAAATAATAGAGTACATTCGTAGCAAGTTTCCCTAAATAATAAACTACATTCTTAGCAAGATTCCCTAAATAATAGACTGCAATTTCTTCGTATGTTTCCCCAGATAACAGACTGCGTTCTCCGGCATGTTTCATTCAGTAATACACGATTTTCTGCAGCATGTTTCCCTAAATGATTGGCTCCATTCTCTATAAGGTTTCCCTGAAACACGGACTACGCTCTTCGACATGTTACTCTAAAAAAAACTATTGTTCTCCAGCATAATTCCATAAATAATCAGCTACGCCCTTCGCCATGTTTCCCTAGATAATAGACTGCATACTCCAACATGTTTCAATCAACCACATTGTCCCAATTGTTTCCTTAAATGATAGGGTACGTTCTCCAACATGTTTCCTAAATAAGACCACGTTCTCCAACATGTTCCTAAATGAGATCACGTTCTGCAACATGTTTCCTGAATAAGACCACGTTCTCCAACATGTTTCCTGAATAAGACCACGTTCTCCAACATGTTTTCTAAATAAGACCACGTTCTCCAACATGTTTCCTAAATAAGATCACGTTCTCAAACATGTTTCCTAAATAACACCACGCTCTCCAACATGTTTCATAAATGAGACCACGTTCTCCAACATATGTCCTAAATAAGACCACGTTCTCCAAAACGTTCCTAAATAAAACCACGTTCTCCAACATATTCCTAAATAAGACCAAGTTATCCAGCATGTTTCCTTGAAATTGATAGGCTACGTTCTCCAGCGTGTTTCCATAAATAATGGCTACGTTCCCCAGCGTGTTTTCTTAAATAATGGCTACGTTCTCCAACGTGTTTCCTTAAATAATGACTACATTCTCCGGCGTGTTTACTTAAATAATGACTACATTCTCCAGCGTGTTTACTTAAATAATGGCTACATTCTCCAGCGTGTTTCCTTAAATAATGACTACATTCTCCAGCATGTTTACTTAAATAATGGCTACGTTCCAGGTGTTTCCTTAATAATGATAATTCTCCAGCATGTTTACTTAATAATGGCTACGTTCTCAGCGTGTTCTCAAATAATGGCTACGTTCTCCAGCGTGTTTTTTTGAATAATGGCTACGTTCTCCAGCGTGTTTCCGTAAATAATGGCTACATTCTCCAGCGTGTTTCCTTAAATAATGGCTACGTTCTCCAGCGTGTTTCTTAAATAATAAGCTACGTTATCTTGTTTCCTAAAACAATAAGCCACGTTCTCCTGCATAATTCCATAAATGATAAGGAACATTCTTTAACATGTTCCCCCAAATGATAGACCGTCCTGTAGCATATTTCTCTAAATAATCGACTATGTCATCTTGTATTTTTCTCTGAATAATGAACTATGTTCTCTACCATAAATCCATAAATTACAGGCTACGTTTTCAAGCATGTTTCCAGAAATAATAGACTACGTCCTTCAGCATAATTCCCTCAATAACAAGCATCGTTTTCCAACATGTTTCCCTGGATAGTAAACTACCCTCTCCTGCATGTTTCCCTAAATAATAGACTACGTTCTCCAACATGTTTCCTTAAATAAAGGACTACGTTCTCCAATGTTTCCACTAAATAATAGACTACGATCTCCAGCATGTTTCCCCAAATAAGAGACTACGTTCTCACATGTTTCCCAAATAAGAGATACGTTCTCCAACATGTTTCCCAAATAAGAGACTACGTTCTCCAACATGTTTCCCCAAATAAGAGATCACGTTCTCCAACATGTGTCCCTAAATAAGAGACCACGTTCTCCTACATGTTTCCCTAAATAAGAGGACCGCGTTCTCCAACATGTTCCCCTAAATAAGAGACCACGTTCTCCTACATGTTTCCCTAAACAAGAGATCACGTTCTCCAACATGTTTCCCTAAATAAGAGACCACGTTCTCCAACATGTTTCCCTAAATAAGAGACCACGTTCTCCAACATGTTTCCCTAAACAAGAGATCACGTTCTCCAACATGTTTCCCTAAATAAGAGACTACGTTCTCCAACATGTTTCCCTAAATAAGAGACCACGTTCTCCAACATATTTCCCTAAATAAGAGACCACGTTCTCCTACATGTTTCCCTAAATAAGAGATCACGTTCCCCAACATGTTTCCCTAAGTAAGATACCACGTTCGCCTACGTGTTTCCCTAAATAAGAGACCACGTTCTCCTACATGTTTCCCTAAATAAGAGATCACGTTCCCTAACATGCTTCCCTAAGTAAGATACCACGTTCGCCTACGTGTTCCCCTAAATAAGAGACCACGTTCTCCTACATGTTTCCCTAAATAAGAGATCACGATCTCCAACATGTTTCCCTAAATAAGAGACCACGTTTTCCCACATGTTTCCCTAAATAAGAGACCACGTTCTCCAACATGTTTCCCTAAATAAGAGATCACGTTCTCCAACATGTTTCCCTAAATAAGAGACCACGTTCTCCAACATGTTTCCCTAAATATGAGACTACGTTCTCCAGCGTGTTTTCCTAAGCAATAGGCTGCGCACTCTGGCATGTCTCCCTGAATAATAGGCTGCACTCTTTAGCATGTTTTTTTTTAGCAATATGTTACATAGTCCAACGTGTATTCCTAAAAGTAGTTTATGTTCTCGGACATTTTTCCAAAAATAATACGCCACACACTACACCAGACTTCCCTATATGATAGGTTACGTTCTTCAGCATCTTTGCCTAAATGATAGTAATACTCTCGAGCATATTTCCCCAAATAGTAGTCCATCTTCTTTGGCATGTCTCTTAATTATTGGATACATTGTCCTGTACGTTTTCATAAAAGGAAAATAGGCTAAATTCTCCAAAACAGGCTTCATTCTCCTGCCAGTTTAACAAAGTAATTGGCTACGTTCTCCAGCAAGTTTCTTAAATAACAGGCTTCACTCTCCTGCCAGTTTAACAAAGTAATTGGCTACGTTCTCCAGCATGTTTCCTTTCAGTAATAGGCTTCATTCTCCTGCCAGTTTAAAAAGTAATTGGCTACGTTCTCCAGCATGTTTCCTTAAATAATAGGCTTCACTCTCCGGCCAGTTTAACAAAGTAATTGGCTACGTTCTCCAGCATGTTTCCTTAAATAATAGGCTTCATTCTCCTGCCAGTTTAACAAAGTAATTGGCTACGTTCTCCAGCATGTTTCCTTAAATAACAGGCTTCACTCTCCAGTATACTTGCCAAAACAACACGCTACGTTCTCCAGCAAGTTTCCTTAAAGAATAGGCTACATTCTCCAGCCAGTTTAACAAAGTAATTGGCTACGTTCTCCAGCATGTTTCAATAAGTGTCGGACCTCGTTCTGAAGTATTTTACTCTAAACAATAGGCCAGGTTCTCAAGCATGTTTCCCTAAGCAGTACTCTACATATTCCAGCAGAATTCCCTATACAGCAGGCTACGTACTCCAACACATTTCCCTAAATTACAGGATACGTTCGCTTGCATATTTCCCTTGATAATAAACAACGTTCTACAGCATGTTTCCCTATATCATAGGCTACGTCTTCCTGTATGTTTCTGTAAGTGATAGGCTACGCTCTCCAACATATTTTCCTTAATCATAGGATGCAGTCTTCAGCATGTTTCTTTAAACAATAGGTTAATTATTCAGCATGTATCCGTAAATAATAGGCTGCGTTCTCTGGCATATTTCCCTAAATAATGGGCTGCATTCTCCAGCATGTTGTCCTAAAACATAGGCCACGTTATCTGGCTTGTTTCCAAAAACAATAAGCCACGTTCTCCCGCATAATTCCATAAATAATAAGGAGCATTCTTTAACATGTTCCCCCAAATAATAGACTGCGTCCTGTAGCATATTTCTCTAAATTATAGACTGTCATTTAGCATTTTTCGTTGAATAATGAACTACGTTCTCCAGCATAAATCCTTAAATTATAGGCTACGTTCTCAAGTATGTTTCCATAAATAATAAACTACGTCCTGCAGCATAATTCCCTAAATGATAAGCAACGTTCTTCAACATGTTTCCCTAGATAATAGGCTGTTCTTTTACATGTAGGCTACACGCTTTGGCATGTTTCTTTTTGTAATAGGTTACATAGTCCAATATATTTATACCTAAAAGTAGGCTATATTCTCTGACATTTTCCAGCTATAAAACGCCACACACTTCACCATGCTTTCTTATATGATATGCTACATTCTCCGGCATGTTTCCTTAAATAATAATAACACTCTCCAACAAATTTCCCCAAATGGTAGCCCATGTTCTTTGGTATGTTTCTTGAACGGTTGGCTACACAGTCCAGCACGTTTTCATAAACAATAGGCTAAATTCTCCAGCATGTTTGATAAATTATAGGTTATATTCTCCAATATGCTTTCCTAAACAATACGCTTCGTTCGACAGCATGTTTCGTTAGTAATAGGCTACGCTTTCCGGCGTGTTTAATAACCTAATAAGTAACCCCCCCCCCCCCCCCCATCTCCCTTTGCTCATCACCCGTTTCTCCTCACACCCCAGAATTTCTTCTAAAACGTATGTCGCCGATATCCTTTTGGGGGGACTGGGGGGTGGGGATGGAGGGGAGGGGGATGGGGGTGCGTGAGAGTGGGAAGGCGGAGGAGTACCGGGGATAAATGGGAATGGGATGGATGGGGGTTGGGGGGTGGGGGGGCATGGGGCGTGGGATTATGGGAAACCGTTCAGTTACAAATCGTAGATCTGCCGTTTGGAAATTCTGAGCGAGAAATGTACCCTCTGTTATTCACTGTGTGTCTGAGAGAGAGAGAGAGAGAGAGAGAGAGAGAGAGAGAGAGAGAGAGAGAGAGAGAGAGAGAGAAGGTGGGGGAGTGGGAGGGAGAGAGAGAGGGGGGAGACAGACAAACAGAGACAGAGAGAGGAAGGGAGAGATAGAGAGGGAGGGAGTAAGAGTGGGAGAGGGAGAGAGAGATGAGAGAGAGAAAGGGACAGAGAGACAGAGAAAGAGGGGAGGGGAGGGGAGAGACAGAGAGAGAGAGAGAAAGGTAGAGAGGAGGTGAGAGAGCGAGAGGGGGAGAGACAGAGAGAGGGAGAGAGAGAGAGAGACAGACAGAAAGAGAGAGAGGAGAGAGGGGGAGGGAAAGAGAGAGATATGGACGGGGGAGAGGCAGAGAGAGAGAGAGAGAGAGAGAGATGTATACAGACAGTAATTAAGTTGTGTGTGTGGTATGGATGTTTTTTTATCAGATACAATAAATGTTTGTGACCCTATGGACTGCCAGTGGCGGGGATGAGGCGGACGATGCCAGACTGTGGCTGTGGACGGGAGGGTCGGAATGGGCGGCATGAGCGCAATGCCTCTGAAGTGACACCAAAGACCAGACAGCACAAAAAAAAAAGAAAATATAAAAAATAATTGTGACTAGATACCGTATTTTAATGGTGATGGGATAGTTCTGGACCGATGTATAGATAAGGCGCCCTGCCATTGGTTTTTAAAAAAGCAATAAAGAACAAGGAGTAAAAGGCTTTCAGGTACAGCCAGTTAAGTACAGCCAGTCAATAATATTCTTTACAACGAGATGAACATGTTTTAAGCAAATGCAGGTTTAGTGATATTTTGTATATATGTGTAAGTTTGGGTTCTCTTCTTCAATTTGGTTTAAAATCTGGGATGTTTTTCAGTCAAAAGAGAACTTTCAATGCGAGGGTAAAAAAAAAACAAATATATCGTCCCAACTGTCTTTCTTTTTAATCGATTGTTTTGCGGTCGGGGAGGGAAGAAGGGGGGAGGGAAGGGATGGAGAGGGGGAGAGGAGGTGGAGGATGTGGGGTTAGGGGAGGATTGTGTGTGAATGAGTGAGTACGTGTGTGTTGTGTGTGTGTGTGTGTGTGTGTGTGTGTGTGTGTGTGTGTGTGTGTGTGTGTGTGTGTGTGTGGAGAGAGAGAGAGGGGGGGGGAGACAGAGACAGAGAGAGACAGAGACAGAGAGACAGAGACAGAGACAGAGAGACGCTTTTATTCATTCTTTGATATTTAAGATCTTTTCACTTCAAAGTGGTAAAGGACGAGATAAAACATAAACAGACGATTAGGTTGCAGATGAGGCAGACAGTGGCAGGCCCACAGAGGTAAGCACACCGATGAAAATAATGGCCAATGAATCCGAAACTAAACAATCAACTACACGGGAATCAAACACAGGCCCACATACATACCGTGCACCGCAGAGATACTGACACTAATACTAATACTAATCATTATAACGATAATGATGATGATGATGATGATGATGATGATGACGATGACGATGATGATGATGATGACGATGACGATGATGATGATGATGATAACAATAATGAAAACTTGTATAATACACTGTCCAGAAAGCTTTTCTAGGTACTTTGGAATAACAACAACAATAATAATAATAATAATAATAATAGTATAATAATGATGATGATGATGATGACGACGACGACGACGACGACGATGACGATGATGATGATGATAACTATATAGCACACTATCGAGAGAGCTGTTCTAGATGCTTTACAACAACAAGAACAACCATAATAATAATAACAGTAATGACAATAATAATAATAATGGATGCTTATATAGCACACTGTCTGGAAAACTGCCGAGTGGTTTACTACTACTACTACTACTACTACTACTAACAACAACAACAACAACAACAACAACAACAACATGCATACAATATGCATAGAATTCTGCCTAACACATCATGTCAAGGATTCACATACACATACAAAAAATGCACTCAACAAACCATGTACATTAAAACAGACAAAGTAACACGCCCAAACACATTTCTCGACAGTAACGCGCACACACACACACACACACACACACACACACACACACACACACACACACACACACACACCAATCAAAACTTATCACACAAGTATGTGCAATAGTACATGTAGTGTTTGGATGGGCATAGCACAGCCCGACCTATTGCAGACAGAAGAGATCAGTGTTAAGGCCAGGTTTACAAGAGGCAAGGGAATCTGAGTGCTGGAATTTGTCAGGCAGTCTGCTCCATGCTGTCGGGGGTTGGAAAAAAAAAACAGACCCGTAAATCTTTTTATTTTTTTATTTGTTCATTTGCTTCTTTCTTTGTTTCTTTATTTCATTTTATTTTTAGCCTTTTTGGGGGGGGGGGCTATCCCAACTTCTGTGCCACCTCCGTGCCATTGCACCCATGCCGCTCCTTCCGACTCCCCTCATCCACAGCCACAGCCCGGCCCAACCCGCCGCAGCCCTGGTACCGACAATCCATAGGGAGCGGTCAATGTCAAGTCGTCAAGAGGCAACCCACCGGAGGAGACACTGCACTGCTGCCGAGTCACTTCAGTGGCGCCTGTTCTGATCCAACATACGCAGGACACCACCTACTAAGCCCCCTACTGAAAACAGTAATTGCTTGGTCGTGGAGCCGGCGTGAGTGAGCTCACCCTCCGGAGGGTACCACCACGCCCGTCCAACGACAGCCCCCATGAATTCTCCGATACCGGTGACCCCGACAGAACCAAACCCAGGCCATAGACGTGGAGAGGACATCGAAGCTGAGGTCACCATGAGAGCAAGGAATGAGGGGCTACAGAACCATAAACATTTTTTTTAATGGTGATCGATGAGGATGAAGATGATGCAACAGATTTCCTTTCTGCTCTGAGACTGCATGACAGGGCTACACTCTACGCTTACTTTCATGATATGAAACCAGGCCCAAGAAATACAGATACCTGCAGTGTTAATCAGGAAATTTGAGCATTGTTAGAGACGCATTTATGAAAAGGATGAAACTCGACTGTGTGATCCCAGTCTTCCCAGATGAGCCCATAGCAACCTCAACTCTGGTTAGGAGCCTTCGGGGCAGAAAAATCCAACAAATAAATGACTGCTCGGAATCGAACCCGCGACCTCCCAGCCGGTAGTCCGCGACGCTAACCACTTCGCCACGACAGCTGGTAGACCCGTAAGACTTAGTGCTGGCATGAGGTACCCTAAGAAGTCGAGAATCAGAAGGAGACCGGAGCTAGCGGGACGGGAGTATAGGTTTGAAGGAGATCAGAAAAAATGGTCCAATGCCACTGACAGCAGAAAAAGTTGGAGCACATGGTTTGTAGTCTGTTGGGTCAGAAACAGGTAACCAGTGGAGACAGTGAAGAAGAGAAGAAACATGGTCTGATTTAGCAGGTCTGTAGATCAGTCTAACGAGAAATGAGCAAACATCAATGCATCAGCTCAGAAATAAAGCTTTGTGTGTTTCTTTGTATTCTTTCTCTCGGCCATTTGTTTCTTTTTCTTTTATTTTGTCTTTGTGTTTCTTTGTAGCTTTGTATCTTTTCTATCTTACCTTTTTGTCTTTCTTTTCACTTTCTTCCTTTCTTCTTTCCTTTCTTTCTTTCCTTTCTTTCTTTCCTTTCCTTTCCTTTCTTTCCTTTCCTTTCCTTTCTTTCCTTTCCTTTCCTTTCCTTTCCTTTCCTTTCCTTTCCTTCCCTTTCCTTTCCTTCTTCTTTCCTTCCTTTCCTTTCTTTCCTTTCCTTCCTTTCCTTTCCTTTCTCTTCCTTCCCCTTTCCTTTCTTTCCTTCCCTTTCCTTTCTTTCCTTTCCTTCCCTTTCCTTTCTTTCCTTCCCTTTCCTTTCTTTCCTTCCCTTTCCTTTCCTTTCTTTCCTTCCCTTTCCTTTCTTTCCTTTCCTTCCTTCCCTTTCCTTTCTTTCCTTCCCTTTCCTTTCTTTCCTTCCCTTTCCTTTCTTTCCTTTCCTTTCTTTCCTTTCCTTTCCTTTCTCTCCTTTCCTTTCTTTCCTTTCCTTTCTTTCCTTTCCTTTCTTTCCTTTCCTTTCTCTCCTTTCCTTTCCTTTCCTTTCTCTCCTTTCCTTTCTCTCCTTTCCTTTCCTTTCTCTCCTTTCCTTTCTCTCCTTTCCTTTCTTTCCTTTCCTTTCTCTCCTTTCCTTTCTCTCCTTTCCTTTCTCTCCTTTCCTTTCCTTTCCTTTCTCCTTTCCTTTCCTTTCCTTTCCTTCTCCTCCTTTCCTTTCTCTCCTTTCCTTTCTCTCCTTTCCTTTCCTTTCCTTTCTCTCCTTTCCTTTCTTTCCTTTCCTTTCTTTCCTTTTCCTTTCTGTCTGTTTATGTCGCTTTGTTTTCCTTCTGTCTTTGTTCTCTTTCTTTCATTCCTTTCTTTTCTTGCTTTCCATCTTCCTTTCAGCCATTTCCTTTGTATGTTCTCTCCTTGCTTCATCGATTCTTGCTTTCTTTTATTTGTTTCTTTCCTTTTCCCCCGTCGGTATTTCTTTGGCGGTTGGGGGGGGGGGGGGGGGTTTGTTTTTAATAGTAGGTTGCCTGACCATGACAAGAATTAGCACGATTCATGGGTAGTGGATTATGACCAGAATTAGCAGTGCTCTCTTATGAATAAACTGTGACTTTCAAAGATTATGAGAAGAATTATCAGGATATCTCGTGGAGACACTGTGGCTTGGTAGATGACGAGAATTACCTGGATGATTTCATAGATAAAACGGTGTTATGACGGAACATGACGACAACCCGCAAGATCATTTCTTAGGTAAATAGTTGTTCGACGGACCATGACAGAAATCAGCGGGATGGTTTCATAGGTAAAGGGTGGTCGGACAGATCACGGCAGGAACTAGCAGGATGATTTTCATGGGAAAACAGGGCTAGGGGTTTGACAGATGATGACAACAGCGGAACGCTTACGACTGGATCCTGATTATGTGCTGGTGAGAAGCAGAAAAAAAAAATGAAACCCTCGAAGTCGAGTAGATCCTCTTGCCTTTGCGAAAAATGTCTCGAAAAATAACACACAATGAAAGGAAAAGTTAGAATTTCAAAATGAACTTAAAAACATAACAGCGGTGGAGATACAAAAGACGCGCCCTATGAGGGTCCTGTAACCGTAGAAATAAGCTTGAAAATGACCACATTTAAAACACTGGACACTGCGTCACCAGTCTGAGTGAACTCAACTTCGTGCAAGACAGGCCAAAACAGAAACGAGGGTAATGCCTCGCCCCGATGCCCTCAGTTTCGTGGAGGCCGTGCCGCTGACACCAACGTAAGCTGAACTGTAAGGGGAAGGGACACATGAAAGCATCCCTCCCCAAAGGGAGTTCGGTATGTCTTAGTGTTCTGAAGATGAGGACAGCGGGATGAGTAAGCGACGACGTGCTTCGCCTTTCAGATTTCATCAGGCTTACTGTCGGATCCTGGTTCAGACCTCATCAGGCTTACTGTCGGATCCTGGTTCACACCTCATCAGGATCCTGGTTCAGACCTCGTCAGGCTTACTGTCGGATCCTGGTTCAGACCTCATAAGGCTTACTGTCGGATCCTGGTTTACACCTTATCAGGATCCTGGTTCAGACCTCGTCAGGCTTACTGTCGGATCCTGGTTCAGACCTCATAAGGCTTACTGTCGGATCCTGGTTCACACCTCATAAGGCTTACTTTCGGATCCTGATTCACACCTCATCAGGCTTACTTTCAGATCCTGGTTTACACCTCATCAGGCTTACTGTCGGATCCTGGTTCACAGCTCGTCAGGCTTACTGTCGGATCCTGATTCACATTTCATAAGGCTTACTGTCGGATCCTGGTTCACACCTCATCAGGCTTACTGTCGGATCCTGGTTCACAGCTCGTCAGGCTTACTGTCGGATCCTGGTTCACATTTCATAAGGCTTACCGTCGGATCTTGGTTGACACCTCATCAGGCTTACTGTCGGATCCTGGTTCACAGCTCGTCAGGCTTACTGTCGGATCCTGGTTCACATTTCATAAGGCTTACTGTCGGATCCTGGTTCACACCTCATAAGGCTTACTGTCGGATCCTGGTTCACAGCTCGTCAGGCTTACTGTCGGATCCTGGTTCACAGCTCGTCAGGCTTACTGTCGGATCCTGGTTCACAGCTCGTCAGGCTTACTGTCGGATCCTGGTTCACAGCTCGTCAGGCTTACTGTCGGATCCTGGTTCACAGCTCGTCAGGCTTACTGTCGGATCCTGATTCACATTTCATAAGGCTTACTGTCGGATCCTGGTTCACAGCTCGTCAGGCTTACTGTCGGATCCTGGTTCACAGCTCGTCAGGCTTACTGTCGGATATGGTTCACAGCTCGTCAGGCTTACTGTCGGATCCTGGTTCACAGCTCGTCAGGCTTACTGTCGGATATGGTTCACAGCTCGTCAGGCTTACTGTCGGATCCTGGTTCACAGCTCGTCAGGCTTACTGTCGGATCTGGTTCACAGCTCGTCAGGCTTACTGTCGGATCTGGTTCACAGCTCGTCAGGCTTACTGTCGGATCCTGGTTCACAGCTCGTCAGGCTTACTGTCGGATATGGTTCACAGCTCATCAGGCTTACTGTCGGATCTGGTTCACAGCTCGTCAGGCTTACTGTCGGATCCTGGTTCACAGGTCGTCAGGCTTACTGTCGGATCTGGTTCACAGCTCGTCAGGCTTACTGTCGGATCTGGTTCACAGGTCGTCAGGCTTACTGTCGGATCTGGTTCACAGCTCGTCAGGCTTACTGTCGGATCTGGTTCACAGCTCGTCAGGCTTACTGTCGGATCCTGGTTCACAGCTCGTCAGGCTTACTGTCGGATCTGGTTCACAGGTCGTCAGGCTTACTGTCGGATCTGGTTCACAGCTCGTCAGGCTTACTGTCGGATCCTGGTTCACAGCTCGTCAGGCTTACTGTCGGATATGGTTCACAGCTCGTCAGGCTTACTGTCGGATCTGGTTCACAGCTCGTCAGGCTTACTGTCGGATCTGGTTCACAGGTCGTCAGGCTTACTGTCGGATCCTGGTTCACAGCTCGTCAGGCTTACTGTCGGATCCTGGTTCACAGCTCGTCAGGCTTACTGTCGGATCTGGTTCACAGCTCGTCAGGCTTACTGTCGGATCCTGGTTCACAGCTCGTCAGGCTTACTGTCGGATCCTGGTTCACAGCTCGTCAGGCTTACTGTCGGATCCTGGTTCACAGCTCGTCAGGCTTACTGTCGGATCCTGGTTCACAGCTCGTCAGGCTTACTGTCGGATCTGGTTCACAGCTCGTCAGGCTTACTGTCGGATCCTGGTTCACAGCTCGTCAGGCTTACTGTCGGATCTGGTTACCTGCAGAGGAGAAACAGTTCTGCATAATCAAAAGCAGACCTCCCATAAATTGGGTAGATTCCCGGGGCCCCTGCCTTTAGATTCCCGGGGCCCCTGCCTTTAGATTCCCGGGCCCCTGCCTTTAGATTCCCGGGGCCCCTGCCTTTAGATTCCCGGGGCCCCTGCCTTTAGATTCCCGGGGCCCCTGCCTTTAGATTCCCGGGGCCCCTGCCTTTAGAAGAAGTGTCTAAAACCCATAAATTGGGTAGATTCCCGGGGCCCCTGCCTTTAGATTCCCGGGGCCCTGCCTTTAGATTCCCGGGGCCCCTGCCTTTAGATTCCCGGGGCCCCTGCCTTTAGATTCCCGGGGCCCCTGCCTTTAGAAGAAGTGTCTAAAACCCATAAATTGGGTAGATTCCCGGGGCCCCTGCCTTAGAAGAAGTGTCTAAAACCCATAAATTGGGTAGATTCCCGGGGCCCCTGCCTTTAGAAGAAGTGTCTAAAACCCATAAATTGGGTAGATTCCCGGGGCCCCTGCCTTTAGAAGAAGTGTCTAAAACCCATAAATTGGGTAGATTCCCGGGGCCCCTGCCTTTAGAAGAAGTGTCTAAAACCCATAAATTGGGTAGATTCCCGGGGCCCCTGCCTTTAGAAGAAGTGTCTAAAACCCTATTAAGCCTCAAAAACTGTATTCACTCGTCCTGCAGAGCTCAGAGATTAATGCAAGATGTGAAACGCAAACGTCTAAGGCCCTCCAAGTAGTAACATCACCGTAAGAGGCAGACCTGGGTTTGAAGGGAAGGGGGCAAGACGATGAGTTTGACTCTGATGCATGCTTCGCTTCAGAATTCCTCCAAACTGGGAGTCAGCTCGACCACCAAGCTGACCAGGATTGCACATGGACCCTGGTCACCTGTTGATGAGAACCACCTCCACATAAACAGAAGGAAGAAGGCTCCGAAATCGACTAGATCCTCCTGCCCGCGTAAAATCTGTCTCAAAAAAAAAAAAAGCAGTGAACGCTCAGTGAAAGGGAAACGTAGAATTCGATTCAAATGATAGACTAGAATTTGACAAGGAAAAAAAAGGAAACGCAAATAACACGGCTTATGGAGCAAGTCATTTTCGTTTCTTTTTGTATGTGTTTGGTTGTTTTGTTGTTGTTGTTGTTGTTGTTG
>CM065737.1:60258457-60265957 GCA_033310375.1 Conus canariensis
TGCTCTCTTTTCTTAGCCTGTGTTGAGTTTCTACTGCTATTTTTTAAAGTCAATATTATGTTGTGTTTATATTTGTTTGTTTATCTACATACTGTGCGATTTGTAGTGTTTCTGTGTTGTTTTTTTTAGTTGATTTTTTTCCATTCTGTGTCGTGTTTCTGTTGTTTTTAACGGTGTGTTGAATTTCTGTCTTTCGCTTTTCATACTTTCTTTTCTGTGCTGTATTTGTATTTTGTTTGTAAACTGTGTTGTTTTTCTGTTGTTTCTGTACACTGTGTTGTATTTCCATTGTTTTTTGTAAACGGTATTGCTTTCCTGTTCGTTGCTTGTGTTTCTGATTACAGTGTGTTGTTACAGTGTGTTGTATTGCGGTTGTTTAGTACAGTTATATTTCTATTGTTGTTTTTCACATTTTGTTCTCTCAATTGTTTTTCCTTTTTTTTTTTTCTTTTACACTTTTTTCACTGTATTGTATTTTTCACACTGTTATATATATGTGTATTTCAGATTTTTAAAGGACATTTTTATATTGTTCATGATATATGTATATGTATGTATGTATATATATATATATATATATATATATATATATAATGCTGAACAATTTAGTAGTGGGGGGAAACAAGTGCAGGCTAACAATTCTTCCGTCATTATATATATGACTTGGCAAATATTTGAATAAAAGAAATGGAAAAAAAAAAAGAAAAAAGGAGGGGGGGGGGGGGGGGGGGGAGAAGAAGAAAATGAGAACATAAGATCAGAAAAATATTCATAAATACTAAACCTTTCACTGGCAGCATATGGGAACCATTGTAATCCTTCTGGAATACAGATCTTTTCTGCTCCTAGGCCTTTCGTCCACTGGATCGGACTTATCAGGGAGACACGGCTGATTGTGTCTGTGCTCCCTTGGCGTCAAAATTACATACACCACAGTCCATAATTCTGTGGTGTTCTCGCCACCAAGGGTTAAAAAAAAGAATCCCAAAGGACCCCAAAGCAGCCAACGAAGAGTAGAAAAGTGAAACAAAAAGAAAGTGTGGAAAGGAAATAAGTTGCTGAAGAACTATATTCATTATGCAAATAATAGCATAAAATGTAGTGAACAATCTTTGAGCCTATGCTTGAGGATCCATTCAAGCATATATGTATATGTATATATATATATATATATATATATATATATATATATATATATTCATACACACACACACACACACACACACACACACACACACACATATATATATATATACACACACACACACACACACACACACACACACACACACACACACACACACATATATATATATATATATATATATATATATATGCACACACACACATACATACACACACATATATACATACTAATGTTTCAAACTGTGTCATTGTCGCATTGGATGTAATTTCACACTGTCGTATTTGCATTGTTTGCTATGTTACACTGTGTTGTTTTTCGATTTCTTAATACTGTGTTACATATATTTTTTCAACTCTAGTGTTGTATGATTGTTGTCGCTTGTTTATGCGGTGATTTTGTTCATGCGGTGGTGTTGTTTATGCGGTGGTGTTGTTAATGCGGTGGTGTTGTTTATGCGGTGGTGTTGTTATGCGGTGGTGTTGTTAATGCGGTGGTGGTGTTTATGCGGTGGTGTTGTTAATGCGGTGGTGGTGTTTATGCGGTGGTGTTGTTAATGCGGTGGTGTTGTTTATGCGGTGGTGTTGTTAATGCGGTGGTGGTGTTTATGCGGTGGTGTTGTTAATGCGGTGGTGTTGTTTATGCGGTGGTGTTGTTAATGCGGGGGTGGTGTTTATGCGGTGGTGTTCCCACACCCACCCCACACACAAACACACACTATGGTGTATTCTATTGTTTTTTGTACTGTCTCGTGTTTCACTGATTTTTTTTTAACTGTGTCGTGTTGTTTCTTTTACACTTAAAAACGATATTGTGTTGTATCTGTATTTCTTAAACGCTTCCATGTTTACCTTTGTTTCGTTTTACCCTGTTCTGTTGTTTGTTTGTTTGTTTTTTAACTGTGTCATATATCAGGTGTCTGCATCTGTGAAAACTTGTCGTCTTTCTGTTTTTCAAACTGTATCATGTACCTTTCATTTCCATTGTCTGTTGTACTCTGTGTCATGTTTCTCTTGCTTGTGTTTCATATTGTGCTGATAGTTGTTTTACACTGAGTTGTAGTTCTGTTGCTTCTGTTTGTTACTCTGCGTTGGGTTTCTATGGCTTGCTTTTCTTTGTTTCTTTTCCCTCAATACTGTGCTGTACTTCTGTTTGTCGTTTGTTTGTTTTCACAAAATGTGTGAAATTTCTAGTTTATTGCTTTTTTCTCTTTCTTTGTCGCGGTTCTGTTGTTGTTGTTGTTGTTGTTGTTTTGTTTTTGTTTTTTTTTAATGTGTTGGATTCCGGTTGTTTGTTTCTTTGTTTTTTATTGTGTTGTATTTCTGTCGGTTTTTGTGCAGTGTGTTGCACTTGTATTGTTTATTTGTTAGTTTTAAATTGTGTTGTACTTCTATTACTCGTTTCATACACTATGTTGTAGTTGTAGCCTTTGTTGTTTTTGTTGTTGATGATGTTGATGTTGTTGTTTAACGTGTATTTCTTATTCTTTTTAAACATTGTGTTATAATTCTGTTTCTTAGCACTCTGTTGTATTTTCCTTTACACTATGTTGCTTTGCCATTGTGCCTTTTTTTTTTTTAAACAGTGTTGGGATTCTGTTGGGGTTTTTTTTTACGGAGTGTATTTTTTTCTCTCTTTTTTTGTGGGTTACATTGTGATTTATTTTTATACACAGTGTGTTATATTTTCTGCACTATGTTGTATTTCAGTTGTTATTTTTCTTCGACTTAGTTGCAGTTTTTTTCTTTTTTACCCAGTGTTGCGTTTTGGCACTCGTACAATAATATTTTTGTCATTGTTTTTTACTTGATGTTTTTTTTTTCACACTGTGGTGTGTTTTATTGTTTTGGTATTATGCTTCTTTCGTTCTTTCTTTCTTTTTCTTTCTTTTTTTCTTAAATTGTGCTCTGCTTCTTTTGTCATGTGTCTAGGTTTTGTACTGTTCTAATTCTTAATGATTGTATCTTATTGGTTGTATTTGAATGCTTGGATTTCTTTACACTATGTTCTATTTTTATTGTTATTTGTTTTACATCGTGGTGTTTGTGTTTAATTTTTAACGCCGAGAGGTATTTTTTGAAATAGCTGTATTTCCATATTTTTTTAATTACTGTATACATTGTCTTTTCCTTTTTTTCTGTGTTGTTGACTTATGTTTTAGTATTGTGTCATAGTTTTTGTGCTGTTGTATTCTGTTGGGGCTTACATTGTGTTGTATCTATGTCTTTGATCTTTGTACTCTGTGTGTGTGTGTGTGTGTGTGTGTGTGTGTGTGTGTGTGTGTGTGTGTGTGTGTGTGTGCGCGCGCGTGCGTGCATGCGTGTGTGTGCGTGTGTGTGTGTGTGTGTGTGTGTGTGTGTGTGTGTGTGTGTGTGTGTGTGTGTGTGTGTGTATTGCTGTGTTGTATTTTACTGTGTTCTGTTTCGCGATCTTTTTCTTTTTATAATTGTGGCATTTGTTTTCGTACTGTATTCTTTGTTGTTACCGAGGTGTATTGTTGTTGTTTTTTCTCTCTATTTTAATGGTTTCTTTTTTTCTTACAATGTCATACTTGCTTTTGTACAGTGTCGCACTATTGTGACCCAGCGTTGTGGATATTATGTTGTTGGGGTCACACTGAATTTTTACATGCATAGTTTGACTCCCTTATAATGCACACCAAAAACAAAAGTTACAAAAATGATGGTAACATCAGCGTCAGTTTCCTATCCCCATCCCTGCTTATCATGAGCTCCAATCAGAATCTTCGGTTTGGGTAAGTTCATGTCGTTGGCATGATTTGCTCTTCTAAAGATACTGCTTTATTCCTTATAGACTTCAATATTTATGTTCATGCTGCGTTCTTTCTACATAATGAAACATTAAGTATAGTTAATGCGCTATAATGTTGTTCACTGTACAGCGTTTACGAAGAGTGTTTTTGAAGTACCCCATATTCAGACAAGATAAATACTTAACATTTGTCTTCTCCTCCCCCCTTCATCTTTCCCCTCTCCCCCCCCCCCCCCCCCCCTCCCCTCTCACAGTGAGGACACCTCTGTTACACCCACCACACCAAGCCTCCACTGTGTTGCCTTGCAATGCTGTCCAGCATTCATTACGTCTTTCCTTCTTACTTCCTTTCGTTTTCTTCAATTTAACGTTCTTTTTTTTCGTTCTCCCTTCCTTTCGTGTGTATGTATGTGTGTATGTAGGTGTATGCATGTATGTATGCATGTATGTATGTATGCATGTATATATGTATGCATTCATGCATGTATGATCTGCATCTATCTATCTATCCATCTCTCTCACTCTATCTATCTACGTATCTGTCTATCTACAACTTGTCTATCTATCTATTTATCCATCTCTGCCTCTCTCTCCTTCGCTCGCACACACACACACACACACACACACACACACACACACACACACACACACACACACACACATCCATCCATCCGTCCGTGCAACCAGGCATACATCCATACAAGCATGCATACATACATACATTAATACATACACCTTTGTGTGTGTGTGTGTGTGTGTGTGTGTGTGTGTGTGTGTGTGTGTGTGTGGTGTGTGTGTGTGTCTGTCTGTCTGTCTGTCTGTCTGTGGGTGTGGGTGCTCCTTCTGCATGTTTTATATTGTATCCCGTGCAGTGTTCACGAAATTGGAGGCGGGTGGGGGTGGGGGGGTGGGAATGGGGGCTGGTTCTTTTCTTCTATTCCCAAATTCTTGTCGAGCGTTGTTCATATAATGTCATGTGTGTGGTGTGTGTGGGGTGGCGGTGTGTGTGTGTGTGGGGGGGGGGGGGTGAGGTGGGGGAGGATAGAGTGGGGGGATGTGGCTTGTTCATCTGTTTTAGTGCTTGCTTTGTGACCTATTGTTTTGATGCCTTTTTCTCAATATTGTGCAATGTTTATGGAAACTTTTATTTTTCCTGTATTGTGAAGCGCTCAGAGGATGAGTCTTCTTCTCTCATCGAAGAGCGCTATATAAGCTCGATTTATTATTATTATTATTATCACTATATATATATATATATATATATATATATATATATATATATATAATGCTGAACAATTACGTAGTGGGGGAAAACAAGTGCAGGCTAACAATTCTTCCGTTATTATAATAATGACTTGGCAAAGATTTGAATTTAAAAAAAAAAGGGGGGGGGGGGGGGGTTGAAGATGAAGAAAATGGGAACATAGAATTAAGAAAATATACTATAAATATGAAAACCTTCACTAGCTACATGAGGGAAACATTGTAGTCCCTTCCGAAAGCAGATCTATTTGTATTGCCTGCTCCTAGGCCTTTCGTCCACTGGATCGGACTCATCAGGGAGACACAGCTGATTGTGTCTGTGCTCTTGGCGTCAAATAGAGACACACCACAGTCCATAATTCTGTGGTGTTCTCACCACCAAGGGTTCAAAAAAGAATCCAACAACACCCCCAAAGCAGCCAGCGAAGGGTAGTAAAATGAAACGAAACGAAAGTGTGGAGAGAAAAAAAGTTGCTGAAAAACTAAAAAAACATTATGCAAACAGTACAAAATGAATATGTATGTATACACACACACACACACACACACACACACACACACACACACACACACAACATATATATATATATATATATATATATATGTATATATATATATATATGTGTGTGTGTGTGTGTGTGTGTATACACATATATGTTATGTATATACAATACACACACACACACACACACACACACACACACACACACATACAACATAAATATATATATATATATATATATATATATATATATGAGTAGGTATACAGGTATGCATATCTGTGTGTGTGTGTGTATTTATATGCACGTGTGTTCGTATTTCTTCGGTTACTATTTCGTTTCATTTGGCTCTGTACTCATTTAATCTTAGTCAGTGGGCCAGTCAATCTCTACCTTGCCATACCATGCACATTGCACTGAAAATCAACAACAACAAAAATGCGGTGGCGATAGAAACGTCCCTCGGAAAAAAATCAATGGAAGAAAATTTTAAAAAATCACTTGGACAAATACACAGGTCAGCAGCAACAAACAGACAGTGAAATGCGTGCTCTCGCTGAGAAGAATAACTGGAACTCTCCGATGAAAATCTGTGGTGTCGAAAATTTACACAATACAATGCAATGCGATGCAATACGAAACAATACAATACCATGCCATACGATAAGATACATACAGTACGATTCAATACGATACCATACTATACGATACGATACAGTACAATTCAACACAATACGGTACAAAACAATACAATGCAATGTTAGACAATCTGATACGATACGATGCAATACAATATGATACAATCCAATCAAATGCAATACAATACCATACAACACAATACAACACAACACAATACAATACGATACGATACAATATAATACGATACTATACGAAACGATGCGATACAACATGATACAATACAGTAGAACACGACACGATACGATACAACACGATACAGTACAATGCAATACAATGCAATACGATACAATACGATACAACACAAAATACAAGACGATACAATATAATATATTACAAAACAATACAATGCAACGCAATACGATGCAATACAATACAATACAATAATAATACAACACAATACACAACAACACAGTACAATACCATACCATACAATACGAAACAATACAATAACTGCAATACGATACAATACCACACCATACAATACAATACAGAGCAATACAATACAGAGCAATACAATACAGAGCAATACAGAGCAATACAATACAAGACAATACGATACGATACGATACGATACGTACAGCACACGACCATATGTCAGTATTCGACATAATATAATACCATACACAAGGATGCTGTGCGATAGAACATGATACATCAATACGACACAATCGTTCAGTTCATCTTGTTTACATCCCAGACGACCACGGGGATGGACTGGGAAAGGAGGTGGGGCTGTCAGCTAGTCAGAGTCAATTTCTGACACATTTGTTTAAAAACAAACATATAAACAAACAGAACATCAATAAACCATTGAAAATAAACAAACCATACATACAATCAAACGCAAAAATTGCACCAATGTTTCTCTTCGTTCAAACCTTAGCGTCAGACGAATATGATATAAGACAATACAACACATTACAATACACAACATTATGTTACATTGCAAGCGTACATAATACGTCATGATACTGTATCATGCGATGCAATGAAATTTAATGTAACACAATACAATCGTGCAATGCAATGCAATGCAATGCAATGTAATGCAATAAACACCATACAATGCAATACAAAAGCGTACATGCAAAGCAGTGTCACGCAACACAAAGCAAGGCAACT
>CM065737.1:60268457-60270957 GCA_033310375.1 Conus canariensis
CACAGAAAAACTTCCTGCCCTAGTTGATGACTGGTTACAACATTATGTCTCACAACTCCCTAGCAACATAAAGGACACGACACACATGGTTCAAACTATTCAACAGTGGAATTCTGTGTATGGGCCGCTCCAGGAAGTCACTCTAGTCACTGTCGATGTTGTTAGCCTCTACACTAACATCCCTCATACTGATGTCATCATGGCATTGAAGTACCTCCTAGATAGTAAGGAATTTGAACTGATACCTCCAACTGATTTAGTAACTGAGAGTGCTGAGCATGTTTTACTGAACAATGTTTTCTTTTTTGAAAACCAGTACTACAAGCAAATACACGGCACAGCCATGGGCACTCCAGTGGCCCCTTCTGTGGCGAACCTATTGATGGGATGGCTCGAAAACAAGATTCTCACCCTTAGCCCTTTCAAAATCAATACTGACACATGGAAACGCTTTATTGACGACATCTTTTGGCTTTGGTTTGGCACACAAACTGATCTTCCAAATTTTACGGATTTTCTTAATTCTGTTCATCCCACCATTAAATTCACTGTCCGGTTTTCCAAAACACAGATTGCTTTTCTGGATATTCCTATAAGAGTTAGGGATGGCCTGCTGGAGACAGACCTGTTCACAATACCCACAGATGCCCACAATTATCTCCATCACCAGTCTGCACATCCACTGCATGTGAAAAACAACATCCCGTACAGCCAGCTTCTCAGAATCAGACGCCTCTGCTCTCAAGAGGAGGACTTCCACACTCAGTGCCAAAAGATGAGTACAAATTTACGGGAAAGGCAATACGCACAAAATGTGATTTCTGAAGCACTCCAGAGAGTACAAAGCATGCCCCGCAACCAAACTTTGCAATATAAAGACACCGTGAAGTAACATCGCATTCCCTTTATTGTCACCCATAATCCCAGTAACCCACCCTTAAGGAAATGGTTCAGGGAATTACTGCCCCTGATTCATGCCAACAGTCGTCTTCGGCAGGCCATCCCTGATCCACCGATTCTGGGAGAAAGGAACTGCGGTTCACTGAAAAATATCCTCAGGCCCTCCACAATCCCCCCAACCACTGACAGCTCTGACGGTCCAGGATGCTTCCCTTGCGGTAAAACCACATGCTTTATCTGTACCAAACACCTCATCCAAATCACAGTTTTCCACAGTGATGCTACTTCAGAGCATTTCACTATCAGAACAAACATGACCTGTGAAACTTCCAATGAGATTTATCTACTGCAGTGTTCCAAGTGCTCCAATGCACAATACATTGGTGAAACCCAAAACACACTTAAACAGAGATTTTACCAACACCGATCCAACATTAACAAGAATACAGGAACTTTAGTTACCCATCAGTTTAATCGGTCAGATCATACTTTACACAACATGCAATGTATCGCCGTTGAAAAAATCAGGTCCGACAGTTATGCTGTGAGAACTACAAGGGAGGCTTTCTGGATGACTAAACTACAAACACTGGCCCCCTCTGGACTGAATTCCATGATTCAGGGCATGTAACCTCCAGGTGCGTGCGCTGCTTCAAAGTCTCCCTTTGAAAATTATTTCACAGTGTGTCCTTCTGCCTGTCTGTCTCCCTACTTTACTAACATGCTGACCCAACGTATGTATTGTTATATATGTGTGGAAGCGCGTGTGTGTGTATACCCTTTTCCCTCCCTTTTTTTTTTAAAGTGAATTTGTGTGCGCACACGCGTGTACATGTCGTTGGTGACACCTCTGTGTGTGTGTGTGCCCTCCCCCCACCGGGGGGGGGGGGGGGTGTCTCTCTGGAATGGGTCTCTCTGGCTGGGGACTGTAGAGGTTGAGGCCGCGGTTTGGTGGTGGGAGGGGTCTGTGTGGGACGGTCCTGGCGTGCGTTGCTGAACGGTTCCCTCCTCTTCCCCCCCCCCCCCTCCCCTTGGTCTCCCCTTCCCCACCCTCATTCTAACTTGGTCATGCTAGGCTATTCGGGCTGGACAGACAAATGTGGGTTGGGCGTGAAGTGGGATGATGGTGAGTGGGGCGTGATTGCGCGCATGTGTGGAAGGCTTGTGTGATATGGGGGTGATTGCGAGGGAGGCGTGGGGGCGGGGGGGGGGGGGGGGGGGGGGGAGGGAGGGAGGGATGGAGTTGTGTTCAGGCATGACAGGTTTGTGAGTTTTTTTGTTTTGTTTTTTTGGGTGTGTGTGTGTGGGGGGGGGGGGGGGGGTGATTTTCACATTTTTTGTTTGAGTGTGACTGCTTCCTTGCCTCCCCAGTGGAAGGCCCAACGGCCGAAATATTGGGATACCACAGCCCACTTGTTTTGTGTTTTCCAAGTTGTCCTGAGATATATATATATATATATATATATATATATATTCAATTATAAACAAAGCTTGCTCTTGTGTCTTTGATTGAAGAAATCGGGGGAGGTAAGCATTCATATCTGTAGTGGTAGATAATTCTGCCTAACTAACAGTATGAGCTTGAGTGGGTGAATGGGGA